>CAUYQV010001393.1:0-42220 GCA_963574575.1 Galagoides demidoff | reverse complement strand
GTTGTGGTGGGCGCCTGTGGTCCCAGCTACTTGGGAGGCGGAGGCAGGAGACTCGCTTGAGCCCAGGAGTTGGAGGTTGCTATGAGCTGTAATGCCATGGCACTCTACCCAGGGGGATAGCTTGAGGCTCCGTCTCAAAAAAAAAGACAATGTGTTAACAATACGTTAAGTAAGAAATCTTTTGGTTCCAAGTAGCCGAGAATAGGATTGATAGATAGACCTATATAAAATTTGGCTTTGGGGGGGTGGTGCCTGGAGCTCAGTGAGTGGGGCACTGGCCCCATATACCGATGGTGGGTTCAGGCCCAGCCCAGACCAAGCTGCAGCGAAAGAATAGCTCGGCATTATGGCGGGCGCCTGTAGTCCCAGCTGCCCAGGAGGCTGAGGCAGGAGAATCACCTAGGCCCAGGAGCTGGAGGTTGCTGTAAGCTGTGATGCTATGGCACTCTACCAAGGGCAATAAAGTGAGACTCTGTCTCTAAGAAAAAAATTTTGCTTTGGGATTTAGTGTTTATTTGGATCTTAATACATTAACTATATTTATTAATTGAAAGTATATGTCGTATTTGTATGAGAAACACACAATCACATCATATACTTGAGTATACACATATGTGTGTGTATTTATGTCCATATATTTTCTGCTTTATCTTATTCTTTAAATTCTCTGAGCTTTGCTCTTGTTTTGTTTAGTTTTACAAGGGTTAGCCTTTCATTTTCTAAACTCAAAGGCTGAAAGAGTTCTTTAAAAGATGTCTATAACAATTGCAATTCTATTTTTCTTTATAGAGTCTGATGCAATTATGTGGCTCATAAAGGTCCATGACTGTTATTTTTCATGGTGAGTATTATCTCATAGAGGTATTATGAAGATTAAATATGACCATGCTTGCAGAGCACTTATCGGTAATTGGTATGTGGTAAATGCTCTGTGATGTTAACTATTTCTATGGTTTCCTAAACAGTAATTTTTGCTTTTATCTTTATTAATTTCCTTCTCCTCCATTTTTCCTGTTTCTTAAATTGAATGGATAGTCTATTTGTTTTAAATCTTTCTTATTAAATAGAGAAATAGTTTAAAGCTGTGAATTTTCCTTGAGCTATATCCCATGGGCTCAGAATATTCTTATTTTTATTCTCCTCTAAATAATTCAGCAATTTTAATTTTGAGCTTTATTTTATTTTGGCTCAAGGATGTAGGTGTAAAATATGTATCATTGGAAGCCAGAGAGATTTTCTCTATATCATTTTTAAAAAATATTCCATGGACATAAGGAAAAAATAGCTATTCTCAGTTTTTACTCTACACACAGTTAATATATCAATCTATATTCTTTACATTTCTTTATATGTTTTTGTACTTTTTCTACCCGATACCTCAATTTCTATGATGGTCACATGTATGAACATCACCAAATGAACTGGTTTTGGCTGACGTGCAGGAAATGGTATTTTTCTCAGATGGAGAAGGCCTTGTGGTGCCCTACAATATGCTGTTCAACTCTGATTCTTATTATTGAACGCGCTGTTCAGTAGGGTTTGAAAGAATGATATAGTAAATAACTATTGCCACAGGCACAGCTTCTCAAGTATATAACATGCTTTTCTGAAAGGAGATTTTTTAAATTATTAGTATTATTTTTAATTAATAACTATTGCAAATCTCAAAGGCATGACAGACCCTTTGACTGTAGCATCCAATCAACTTTTACCATATAAACCACTTTTTGTTCTGTGCAGGCAAAACTAAAATAACTCACCTTTGCCAAAATACAGTGCCCTGTCACACAAAAGAATAATCTGTGATCGCTGTCTGATTTTATTTCAGAGAACCAGGCATTGCTGATTACCGGAGAGAGAGTTTACTTTTCCCCCATAAGTCCCATTGCCAGAACTTAAAATCCAAATTGAATTACTATGACATCACAGACAAATCCTCTTGCTGTACATTTTGAAAGGAAAAACAACAGATAGAGAAAAAGCAACCAGGAGGAGTGCTCTTACTTAGCGTACAGCAATTCAGTGCTAGGCTACAATTAGAGAAATAAAATTATCTGTAAGAATTTGGGAAAGTTTTTACTTTTGCCTCCTTTTCTCCTATGAGAAAACACATTCACTAGTGTCTACACTGAGGGGACGTTGTAACACTGACATGAAAAGTCACACTTCGCCACTGGCATTTAGAGTTTTGACCTAGGTCATGTGCTTCTAACACCGCATCACTCCGGGAAGAAGTGTTCAGAGACACACTGTAAAAACCTCTCTGGAGATCATGGCATAATGTGAACAAAATTCACAAATACATGAACAAATGATTTAGTCCTTACCTAACTACTGGGTGGTGTTTATCCTAGCCCTATGTAGCCTGAGACAGTCCAAAAATTTCTGCCTAAAATTTAAGTTTCCTGGGTTCAGTTAAGGATGGTGTGTGATTTCATTGTGGTCCATTTTAATGTCATTTTTTGTGTGTCTCAGAAGTACTAAAACAGGAAACTTTTCTGAGGAGAAGTGTTTGCCTGGGAGAATTTGTCTTTTGCTGTCACAATCTTCAGCTACCATTGAGCTAAATGTTGTTTGGAATAATATGGCCTCAATGCCCCTATCTCCTGCTGAATTGCTCAGACGGGTAGGAGATTAGAGGGAAAAGAGGTGCCGGTTTTATCTGTGTGAGGGCACCAGGGGTCACACTACACTAACACGGCTGCCCCAGGCAGGGTGACAGAGCCCAGCTGCCGGCTCCAGGCCCCCAATTGTCAGAAGGTTCCACTTACTGCACAACTCTCTCTCCAGAGAGCATGGACTCTAGTTTTTTTTCCACTTCTAAAAAAGTGGCTAGCTCATCATCATTGTCCTCAGTTTTTAGGAAGGACCCACATGTGAAACCACTTACCTGTTTAACCTTATGAACTTGAAGAAAACATGTAATGCTACTTAAAAGACCTCAACTTGGGCTCTGCCTTCACAGACTCCTGGCAGTGGTGCCCTAACGAGCCATTTATCAAGAAGGTAAAATATTTAGATTTTTTTTTTAATGTACATGCATTCTCAACTATGAGATTTGGCATGGACGTGTTTTATAAATTGTTTAGTTCTTTTTTATTTCTCCTTAGAAAAGTCACTCTAGGCACATAGGTCAGTGAACACCTGCATTGTAATCTTCAAGGATCTTCTTGTTAGGTTTTTTTTTTTTTTTTAAGAAGAATATTTCCTCCCCCCTTCCTACCCCCATTGACATTCTTCATTCATGGTGGGTATTGTTTTGGTTTGGTTTTGGGTTTTGGTTTTTAACATGGCAGGAACGTTCTCAGCCTGACTCTGGGAGTAATTTGCCTTCATTTCTTCCTTGATTCTGGGGTGACAGTCTTTGGGTCAACAGAACTCAGAAGCTGGGATGGCACTGTAGCCAATAGAGGGAGATAGAGCTATCTAAAAGCTTCACAGGGCACAACCTAAGGCCACACTATTGCTTTGCACCAAGTTGCTTTTAAATGTCCCATCAATAACACATTGTTGCAAATCATTTTTCCTGTAAATATAAAGAAGCAAATGAAGTTGCCCAGACTCCTTGAAGTGAACAAGTCAGGAGAAACTTTTCGGTTTTCAAAGGAGACTTGGGAAAATGAGTCTTTTTTAAAAGACAATTTTTAAAATTGTGGTCATTAGAATACCATAATTTAAAAATATTATTAAAACAAGGTTAAATTTACACAGAACCAAAAGGAGTGAGGGAAACATTCATCCTTGGGCTAAGCCCAAAGGCACCCTCAGATTTGCAAACTGTTGGGTGATTGATATTTAAATGGTCTTGCCCTGTTCACAATGCTTCGCATGGATTTTTTATCGTCAGGAAGTGCATACACTTGCATTGGGAAAAAAAGTCTATGAAAGCATTTTTGGTGCCTCATTTTTTTCATTTATCAGCATTTGTAATTATAGTTAAGTGCTTCCAACACAGGGTCTCCATCTAAGAAAGGTTGTAAGATGCTTTTAACTTTTCAAAGTATTTTTATATGTATTATCTCATTTTAAAGTAGATCTGACATACCTCAATCTATTAAGAAAGTGACCCTTTAAACCTAAGAACATGATGGAATTTTTTTTAACCCTACTTATCTCAGTTATCATTAAACTTAATGAAAGTAATGGTAATACTAAAACTTCCATAATCAGTACAAAATTTATCTCAGTAGAAGATTTGAAAAGAACCATTAAATTATTCCTTTAGGATTCAAAGGGCTTTTACATTTTTATTTCAATGAATCTGCTGTTTTGTGCTCAAAGTAAGATTTTCAAGAATTTTATTATGGCCACCATTATTGAGAATTTTGTAGAAATAAGCTT
This sequence comes from Galagoides demidoff, assembly GCA_963574575.1. Taxonomy (NCBI): domain Eukaryota; kingdom Metazoa; phylum Chordata; class Mammalia; order Primates; family Galagidae; genus Galagoides; species Galagoides demidoff. The sequence goes on along the minus strand of CAUYQV010001393.1, from coordinate 37,879 downwards.
TGTGAATGTGTCCAGATTCATCCATAAAATGAAACGTTTGAGAAGTAAATTTTATTTAATTTTAAAAAAATTTGATAAATCCTATCCTTTTGAAGAATGATGGCATGTCCTTTTGAAATACTTGCTCCCTCCATGATCTCGAGAGACACTGGATAGTCACATGCTGCTTCTGATTGTCTAAATTTATGTTGCTAGGAAACTGGGATGTCTGTTCTGGTTCTTATCCATCTTCTGGAATAACAAGGCCATTCTGTTAAAGGCCACCAGAGATATTAACTCTGTAGAAGTTGTTGATTCAATTCTGAGTAAGCATTCTAATGTGCATGACTGAGTGGTCGTGCATCGGGTAGTGAAAACTGAGGAACAGGGTGCTGGACACAGTCAATGAGAATCATTTGGCTCAGCTAGGTTAAGACTTCTTGGGGAAACACGTTTTCCCAAGCTTGAGCCAAGTCCGAGACAAATAAGTACTACTGTCATCTCCTGAAACTAAATTACCAGGGAATCTGGACTATTTACTTGATATTTTCAAAATCTATCGTTTACCCACAATTTCCTTCTTTTATTAAGTTTGTCAGACTTTTCAATTTATGTATGAAAATCCTTACTGGGGCTATATGTGGTTAACATGTAGAGGAATACATGTTCTTTTTCTTTCTAATTTAGGCAAAATAAAATCTTAAGCAATTAATTTTGATTTAATGTTTCTCATGTACTTTTATCACAGTGTAAAAAAGGAAAGTACTTTGAAGCCTATTGCTTTTTACTTTTTAATTCTTTTTATGACAGTCTTTGTTAGTTGAATTTGAGGAAATAGATCATGGGAGAAAAGTGGAATAGTATGCCATGGAAGTAACCACTCATTTCAGAAAGAAATATTTATTAAGTGTTTACACACATTTTGTTAATTATGCCCTAGTGTTAACTTGAAGTATTTCTAAATTATTAAATTATATTTTATTATCATTTTACTTAAAGCCTTGCTATAATCATATCTTACCTGACTCTATAGGTACCTACCTATCTAGGGCTTTTATGAAGAGTTGATGTAATAACATATCAATATGACTATATTTGAATGTATTTAAATTACATACAAGAAGTTATATTAAACATATTTAAGCTGTCTTTGGGGTTCACCACAACTGTAGGGATAGAAATTGAAACTTTTTTTTGCTTTTTGAGACAGAGTCTCACTCTGTCGCCCTGTGCAGAGTGCTATGGTATCACAGCCCACAGCCCACAGCCCAGCTCAAACTCTTAGGTTCAAGCAATCCTCCTGCCTCAGCCCCCTGAGTAGCTGGGATTACTGGCCTGTGCCACCACACTTGGCTAATTTTTTTTCTATTTTTAGTAGAGATGGGTCTCACTCTTGTTCAGGCTGGTCTTGAACTCCTAAGCTCAAGGAATCCACCCGCCTTGGCCTCCCAGTGTGCTAGAATTACAGACCTGAGCCACCACACCCAGCCAAAAACTGAAAGATTAAATAGAAACATACTGTTTTATGCAAATGACCCAGATAAACTTCAGGAAATTAGCAAATTCTGTGGTACTCTTTTAACGTTATAAAATTATACACAACTACTTTCAGATGTTGCCTTATATTTAGGCTTCTAATTCCTATAAGCCTGAAGTAGGTATTTATGTTTTACTTAGCTGAGAAGACCGAAGCCAACAGAGAGGAAATTAAATGTTCAATTTCATGAAAAAGTTAGTCTCAAAATGGCAATTAAACTAAAATCTTCCAATTTCAAGTCTCAGGTTCCTTGAGGAATTCCTTCTGCTCCTGGTCTGACAGCTTTAGTTTAGTTATTGTTATTGATTCCTTATTTCCTAAGTGTTCACACCCAAGTGGTGCTTTAAATGTTAAGAGAGATGTCTGAGGTTTGCTTATAGACTTATATCATCTCTTGTTAATCTATTTAAACGTATTTATTGAACAACTACTGTGGGATCAGGTACCATGGAAGGTGCTGAAAACAAAACAGACAAAAACATCTACTCTCTTAGACAGCATCTTCTAGGGTCAGAGTAAAGGGGCTATAGCAGGTGAGCAGACACAAATCAGAAAATATACACTACGGCAGAAGGTGCTGAGGGGAAAAATAAAACAGACAGGAGGATTCAGTGTCCTCAGGTTGGTGAAAGTGATGCAGTGTTAAATAGGGTGGCCAGGCAAGGCCTTTCCAACAAGAGGCCATGTGAATGAAGATCCCAGCCTGAGGGGTGAGCCTTGCGGAGAGTTGGCTCGGTGGAGCACTCAGCTGCGGGAGCGTAGGTGCCCTGCAGGGCCTGCTGGAGTCAAACCTCCCACCTTGTGATAAGAGTTGAGGCTGGGAAGTAATAAAGCAGGGTTAAGAGTAGGAAAACGCTGTGCTCTAATGTATCTTTTAACGTCTTTGCTGAAAGTCAGGCTGTGAATAAACTTAGTGAGGCTAGAGCAGAAGCAGAAATACCAGAGAGAAATATACCATCACCAGAAATACCATTGCTGGTGATGAATGATGGGGCTTTTGGGAGCACAATCATGGAGGCTGTCAGTAATCAAGGACTGGGTATATTTTGGAAATACAAACTTGTCACAGGGACCACTGGCTGTCTCCCTGAGTCTGTTCGCCCCTTCCTAGTGGACATAGGGATGTCCACCAGAAACTACACTTCCCAGTGTCCTTTGCAGCAGAGCATGTCATGTGACCAGCCCCTCGCCAATGGGGGCCTGAGTGGAAGTGGTGTGCAACTCCTGGCCCCTCCTGAGGATGACTTGCCCTGCACTTGCTTCCCCCTTTTCATTATTCTTCCAAGAAATGGTACGACTGGGGCACCTTAGAGTGCGTTTGGGGAAAGCAGCTCTGACCCCCTGTCCTAGAACCCTGAATAACTACTCTCTCTCTGATGTCTTAAATACAAAAGAATTTCTAAGGTTTTTAGGCCATTTTGTGGCCTCCTTTGTTGCAGCAGCTAAACCTCTGCCCTAACTAATAGAAAACTTCATAGCATCTCTGACTGATAGATTGGATACGAGGGTGAGAGAAAGTGAGGAGTCATGGTTCCAAGGATTTTGGCCCAAGCAAAATGTGTCACTGACTCATAAAAGCACAATTTACTGAAAAGTAGAAGCATAGGGGAACACTATGTCAGGAAAAAGATTTTAAAAAATTAAAAAGAATAACTGGGGGCGTGATATGAAAGAGATGTCTGGTAGAATTATCTTTTCAAAATAATTTTTCATTACCCTAATGCTTTTTTAGGAAACCAAGCTCTCTAGGTGTGCTAAGCAAAAAACCAGAAGGAAATACTCTTTTCTCTCAAAAAGTTCAGTTTAGTTTAAATCATATAATGAGCAGGGTATCAGATCAAAATTATACCCTCTATTAAAAATCTCTAGAGAAACCCATTCAAGTCTTAATCAAAACTGACTTTAGTAAATACTGCATATGAATCATTCTACCCTTTATGTTGTAATGATCTCAAAATATAAGTATTTGTCTAATGTATACAAACATCATACCCAATCTTTGTCTTTAGGCACAAGGTAATTTTATATAAAATATGATCTTACTTGTTAATAATCGAGCACCAGGGGTTTTACTAATCAAAAATGATTTGAGTTAGCTTCAATCTAGTACAAAGAAGTGATATTGCTATTTGCTACTTTGTTTTAATCCTTGTTTTCTCTATAATCTACTCCACCCAACTAATAACAAAGTCAAGGCCAGACATTAAGCGGCAATACAAGGACAGCACAGGAATGTGCTTCTGGCCACTTTAGCATCGCTTCCTTTGTATGTTTAGCAGTCTTCTTCAGATGCATTCTTTGCATTCCATCTGTGAACAGGGTTCTCTCAAAGTCCAAGACCACCATCCAAGGCCGGCTTCCTCATCCAGTGAATCTTGTTTGGGGCCTGTTTCTGGGGCTTGTGGGTGTCAACTCTTTTTTCTATATCCTTCTCTTGGCTGCTTAGGTTCCCTCAGTACCATGTTTTCTGTTTCCTTCAAGGTCAGTCATTATGATAAACAGGAGAACATTAGAACCCCCACCTTAGTCTCCTTTCCATTTAGCCTGAATATTTTAATGGTGATACTTCAGAGATACCACAATATTCAGAATTGCTTTTTTTTTTTTAACAACACTGGTTTGAACTAAGTGGGTCCACTTACAGGTGGATTTTCTTCTGCTTCTACTACCCCTGAAACAGCAAGAACAACCCCTCCTTCTTTTCCCTCCTCAGCTTACTCACCATGAAGACCTTTATGATGATCCACTCCCACAATTTTTCTAGAATGAGTTTGCAAACTTGTCAGACATTGTACAACAATAGTTCTGATGGTCATTCCAGAAAAAGCGTACCAAAATTGTTTTGAAGGGTAAACTAGGTGCTAGCATTGGTGCATAGTTGCCCAAAGGGAGTACCTGAAAGGTAAATGTGGTGATAGTCAGCAGTGAGGTATGAAGCACTTTTTATAGGATGAGTTTGTGAAATTACTTGTCTGACCTCATATCCTATACCTGGATATTATGGATTAGTGTTTCTGAACCTAATTGTACTTAGAAATTATTAGGGGAGATTTTTAAAAATAGGTATTCGCAGTGTTTATTCCCCAGAAATGCTTAGTCAGTGATCCAGGGGAAGTAGTAATCTTGATTTTTTTGAAACACTTTCCTAAATGTTTCTCAGTGCATCTCCTGGCTTGGGAATTAGTGAACTAAGAATACTTGTAGAACTTGTATCTTTTTATTGTTGTTTTTTTTTAAAGCATTTTCATTATGTGGCTTGTATAGTAATTTTTTTCTAGTTTATCTCACCATGGCTTGCTATTTCTAATTAATATATCCCCTAGTGTGCGGCAGTTTTTAGTATACAATGTGTATTTTCTACATTAGTTGAATTGAACTTCTGCCTCTATTTATTTTGTTGCATCTTGGGATTCCCTGCTCATCACTTGACCCCCATCTCTGAATTCAGAAGAATATTCAGTTGTTGAAAAGGGACATCAAACTAGAATGAAGTTAATAGAGAAAAGAGTGGTTTGCCAGACTTCTGCTTAGAATATTAATACAGAAAAACCTCACTTGTAGATGTTTTAATGACATTGTAGTTGATTTTTTCTTCTCCTTTGCAACAGGAAGATTAGGCAAACATGAAATGTATTTATGAGAACAGAGAGTTCTCCAAAATGAGAGTTTTGGAAAGTGTTGAATATATGGTCACAAAGCTCAAAGCATGCAAAGGCAAATTCTTTCTGTCATGCACACAGACAAGGAAAGTCTAAGTCTCAAAGATTTCCTGAAATATAAGTAGTACAAACTCACTTAAGCAACAACAAAAAGTCTGTTGCTTATTCATGACAAATATTCTGTAGCCAAAAGCATTTTGATATATTTTTATTATCTGTATAATTCTCATGTGAGTGTAGTAAGGTAATATTAGAATTCCAAAATTGCTGACTAGCTGACTAATGTTTTAATTTCAGAGCTCACTGATGTGTAATTCTACCAATTTTTGTGGTATTTTAAAAATCTCCTAGTTCCAGAAATAAAAAATTTATAAAAAAGTATATTTCATTTTAATATGTACATCTTTTCAGCCATTACATGTATAAAAAGTCTTCATTAATATGTGTAATTCTATTCATATCCTGAAGGAAAGGTAAAATATAGTGGAATTATAGCTCAAAATTTGTTTAATTATGCTATTTTGGTAAAACAGAAAAATATAAAAAATTAAGCACACCAGATGGAAGTGTTTTTAAGGTTTAAATATCTGAATTACACTGCAACATTACCAGTCTACCTTAATTTTACAAAATGCAGGCTAGCAGCAGACTAATCATGATTCCAGCAAACATTGCTATGTATGTTTTTCAACTTAAAACACAATATAAAACTTGTCGGGGAGAAGGAAGAAGTAGTGATTTTAAACATGCTTACCCCACTCAAGTCTAGTTTAGGAAATGTAGCATTTCTTTGATTTTTAATTGTTCTTGCATTACTTGTGAATGTGACCACATGACCATAGTTTATGCTATTATGTTGTCAGGCTTCTGATAATGGGAAGGAATGTTTGTTTAGACTGTGTAGCTCTTCACTTTAATTCACTCTGGCTCCAGCATGACATGTTAAAACTGCTATCAATGGAAAATCCAAATTTCCCAGAAAGACTTAAAACAACAGCAACCCCTGTGAACTGAAATTATCTCCTGTTGAGGCTAATTACCTTAGTACTCTTAGAAAAGGATGGCTGTAGGAAATTTGTTGTCTTGGAGTCTCTCCTCTTCCCTAATGTGCTTTTATGTGAAATGAAGTTGTGTTTTGGATGATGACATAACTGCATCTTTTCAGTACTGATATAAATGCCAGGAGAAACACAAAAAAATGAAGATATACTTCGCATAAAAAAATATATGATGCATGCACCTTTCCTATGATTAGAAAGTTTGTGCTTAGAGAATTCACCTCGGCAGAATGAGTTGAATGAGTTTTTTTTGTTGTTGTTTGTTTGTTTGTTTTTAAGGGAAAAAAGTAGAAAGCTTAAGACATAAGAAAAAAGGTAAAATTACTTAAGATTTTATTAATCCAAAAACTCATACACAGCAAATAACATACAACTTAATAAAAAACTGTGTTTTCTTTTTCTACCGTTCTAAACATGCTACTACTAAATCCTCTAGCGAAGCCAGTTCTATAGGTATGTTATTTCCTGTATAAAATAATGGTTACTCTATTAGTCATTTACAAATGAAAAACCAGCCATAAAGTGAAAGGTAGAGACCTGGTCTTAGTCTCATGTGTCAATTTTAACAAGGCAATTCCTGATAACCAAGAAACTATACTGTTTACAAGGGGTTGGGGTAAAATTAATTGCTACTGAAGTCAACATCAAATGAATATCTAAACCAATTATTTCTGGAATTAAGGCAAAAATATTTTTCACTCTTCATTGCCACTGCAATGCCATTGCAATTTACTTTACTGCAAGTCAATTGCTGCAAATCGAGCAAACAGGATTGTCCCAATATATCCATTCATAGAGCTCAATTGTGGTACTGAATGCTGTGATGTAGGATTTTTGTTTATTTGTTAAGGTTTGACTTGTCAATTTTGCTATCTACTCTACAGTTAATAATAATAATAATACCATAATTATGCAATATTCCCACTACTTTCTTATATTCAAAATACTGCTAGGTTTTTATCCAAAGTTAACTTTCTTTGAGAGAATTCAATAATGTTAGCATAAGGAGAAAAAAATCTAACATGGGCTCAATGAACTATTAAAAGTCTTTGTTTATAATACTTCACTTGAAATTTTGATGTGATTTTTAAATTATTTTTATTACGAGAATTTATATTCTATTCTAATGACATCTGCCAGCTGTGATGGGATCCTGGATTTAGATTTATACTATCAAAGTAAAAAGGAATTCAAGTATCTGTTGTGGTAAGAGGAAGTAAAATTGTGACAATATTTCTCAAGCATTTCTAGTGCAAAATTAAAATGCTTTGAATGGATTAATGAAAATAAAGTGCCTATAAAAGCTACTCTGGGTAGAAATATGAAATATTTATTACCAATACATAAGCAGATGTAATTATTCTCCATCAAAAGGAGAGTTGTTTTCCCAAACTGTTCACCAGGCTTTTTCCATACTCCTTCCTTGAATGTGGCAAAGCAGAACCCACAGAATATAAAGCCTATATCCATCTCAATGTAGGCTATATCTAAAGTCATCTTAGACTCATGGTTTTGCTTTATGTTTTACACCCAGTAAATGTAAAATGTTTGGAAAGTTGCTCTCATGCTTCCATAAGAGATTTCTTTTAGAAAATTAATATTTGCAAAACATTTCCCCCAAGGCCTTCATGAGAGGAAGATTGACTTAACTTCAGCAGAGGGAGCAGTGAGACTTTGATGTCTATTGGTCCACATATCATGATTGTATGAAGTAAATAAGTTCAAACATCATTCTTAGATGAAGGATCAACTATAAAACAACTCCCTACATCTACTGGTACACAAAAGTTACCCCAAATATAGCAGTTTAAAACAATGTTGTTGTTTTATCATTATTAAAAACCTTCCAACAAGGAAAATCCCAGAACTAAATGTATTTATTGGTGAAATCTATCAAATATTTAAAGAAGAATTAATACCAATCCTTCCAAAACTCTTCAAAATACTTAAAGAGGACGAAATAGATCCAAACTCATTTTATGAGACCAGTATTATCCTGATACCAAAGCTAGAAAAGGACACTACAAGTAAGGAAAATTACAGAACAATATTATGGATGAAGATAGATACAAAAATTCTCAACAAAATACTAGCAAAATTGGCTCAGTGCCCCTAGCTCAGTGGTTAGGGCGCTGGACACATACACTGGGGCTGGTGGGTTCAAATCTGCCGTAGGCCTGTCAAACAACATTGACAATTGCAACAAAAAAATAGGTAGGCATTGTGGCAGGTGCCTGTAGTCCCCGCTCCTTGGAAGGCTGAGGCAAGAGAATCGTTTAAGCCTAAGAGTTTGAGGTTGCTGTGAGCTATAACACCATAGCACTCTACTGAGGGCAACATACTAAGACTCTGTCTCAAAGAAAAAAAAAATACTAGCAAAATGCATTCAACATCCCATTAAAAGGATCATATGCTGGGATGCAATGGATGTGCCATAATGTTTAAGAAATGATGCAACCCATTTTTAGATGTATCATCACAGCTTTCTGTTGTGAGTACACAAATCTTAATTGAGATGAGATTTTTTTACTAAGATAGCTAATTTGAAATTGTAGCTAAGATGAAACCTGAATAGTAAAAATCAGAAATAAGAATGAAGACAAACTGTAATAGTCACTTGTAGGTACACCTGCATCATCTGAATGTTTTATATATGTTTTATTATAAATTTATATGCATGTGAAAAAGCCACAGAAGCTACTAAATCTCTTTAATAAACTCTAAAACCTCTAAAAAAATATATATATACATATATGTCTACTAAATACACCTCTCTCATGATGTGGTTTCAGTATCTAATGTCATCAGATGCTAATATGCACACATATTACCTTGCTTGAAATTAAGTTTTATTTCTATCATGTTTTATCAGAACTATACAAAGAAATGGTAACACTCTCATAATTCACCAGAGAATATTTTTCCAATGAATAATGAATATCTTTGCTTGCAAGTACATGGTTCCTTTCTGAAAAAAAAATTAAATGTTTCTGAACGGAGATGAAGAATGATTATTTAGAAATGCCAACTATTTAAATTTCCTTTTAAGAAAAGAACACCACATTTCTCACTCATTGGTCACTTTGATAGTACCTCCTTTTCCCGTACCTTGGCATTAAAAGATTAACTAGTCCTGAGGCCTCTATGCTGGGAAAGGCTCTGAGCGGGAGGACAGGAATAGGGTTCAAATTCTTTCAGTGTGTTGGGATTATTTAAACTTAAGATATAATACCATATTTTTAAAAAGTCATGCACACCTTTTATTGGATGGATTATCATTTCATCACGCTCTGAATACTCTCTACACATTAAAAAGCCCACTACTGACTTCCAGCTTCTGCCTCTGCCCACCGATGCATCACTTACTCAGGAATCTTCAGGGGAAAGGCAGCTTGAAAACTCCTCCAACTATCAATGTCCAGAACCCTGTGGCGGCTCAGGGTCAGAAGCGCCCTCCAGGACTAACACCCCGCGAGTCCCTGCGCAGCTGCGAACACCGCCATGGTCGCCCAGCTGCACTGGAAGGGCGTCCTCAGAGGGCTTCCGCCACTTCCCCACTTCCGGTGGGGCGCGGAACCCCAGGGTTCCGTGGGTCAGGCCGGCGCCGAAGCCAGCTTGTGCACATGGCCTCCAGGGGCTGTGAGGCCTCTGGCCCGGGGCTGTTGACAGCACAAGGCCAGGGGTAGTTTTTGTTCCATTTGGCAGAGATCCCAGAAGGAACCAAGGGGCAGCACCAGAGCCTGGCCCTGGCATCTGCAGGCCACCACTCCTGGCCACATATGGTGGCCAGTGGCTGGTGCAGAGGGCCAGAGAGAAGGGGGATGTTCCACTGCAAGTCTTGCATCTGTCACGAAAAGGCGGGGATTCTGAAACCAGGTTTTTAATCTATCTGCACCTCAGAGAGAGCACTGCATCTCCTGGGCCACCTTCCGCTCCCAGAGGCCAGGCCCTGGTAGCACTGAAAGACACCTGACAAGGCTTCCCCAGGCCGTTCCCGGGAGAAGGCCATGTGGATAACTGGGGCCCGCTATGGGGGAGGAGGATGCTTGCTTAACCCAGCCAGGGGTGTCTGTGGCACAGACAGATATGAAGACTTAGCCCCTTTCATGCCCTGGTGGTCTGAGGGGGCTCCAAAGTGCTGGACATCTGGCCTGAGCTGCAAGGTCTTACCCAGCCCGCCTGGAGGTGTGGGTTAGTCCCACGCAACTGGTCGGGCAGAACCAGTCCTCTGAGCTGCATCCGCAGGGCTGCTGGGCAGGGCAGTGGAAAGACACCTGCAGGACCAGAAGGGACAGTTGGGTGGGGCTGGTGGCCACGATGTGCCACAAGATCATGTTTCTAAAGAACATTAAGACCAGTATTACTCATTGAAAATTTATTACTGTAAAATTAAGAAAAATGCTTCAACCACGGCTCAAGAAGAAGACTTGAGTATAAATGCCTTCTAACTTCTGATCCAAATCCCTGAGGTCTCATGATACAGACATAATTCCAACAGCAGGGAACATTGATGGAACTGCAGAGGGTCCAGCAAGGCCACCTAACACATCCCAGTAGAAGCCAGTGGCAGCAGGAGTTCAACAGGACAACTGAAAAAAACTTCATCTAGAAAGGTAATTGCCACATGTCAGGACATATACATGGCTTCCCCATCTCTTTTATCTTTCTCTTAAATGAATTCAATTCAAGCTAATGTTTGAGTTGATGAAAGTGAAAAAGGAAGCCAGAGACAGAGAGAGTGAACCCTTGGAGGTTACAGGAATTTACCCCCTTTTTAGATCTCCCCCTAACATTATCGCAGGTATGAGTTGCAGAGGATTTGAATCATAGTTATTTAAGACCTGGTAGGCAGGTTATTTATTTTATTGGGAGCTGATAAACTTCAAAAGGAAAAAAGAATGGGTCTCTTCAACTTCAGATGCATAGAGAAACAGCATACCCGATTCCTGTATTCTTATGCAGGAATAATGCAACAGGCTTGGCACCCATAGCTCAGTGAGTAGGGCAGTGGCCACATACACTGAAGCTGGCAGGTTCAGGCCCAGCCCGGGCCTTCTAAACAACAATAACAGCTGCAACCAAAAAGTAGCCCGGCATTGTGGTGGGTGCTGGTAGTCCCTGTTATTTGGGATGCTGGGGCAAGAGAATTGCTTAAGCCCAAGAGTTTGAGGTTGCTGTGAGCTATGACACCACAGCACTCTACTGAGGGTGACATAGTGAGACTCTGTCTCAAAAAAAAAAAAAAAGAAAAGAAAAGAATATCTGTTCCCTCCACTTATAACCCAAATCTCAGAATTCTCCCTGGCACACAGTAGGCTCTCTATAATTGCTGAATAACAGAAAGAAAGAAATATCCCTGCAAATGATCATGAAAATTAAATTGGATAAAACAGATGCAAAATGTTTAAATCCACTTTAAAACCAGGCAAGTGGGGAATCGGGGCAGTCTTTGTATCTGCCAGCAGAGTAAATGGATTAGAAATTCCATAAATTGGTTCTGAAGTCCATGATGAAGCAGAGCCTCTTCCTGTGACAGCTGTGGGATTTGAATATAACCTCATGATTTCAGATAATTTGCAGGACACATCATTTCAAGGATGCCCAATTTATATGTGTAATTTATTTTTAAAAAGAAAATGGGCTGCATTGGAGGTCTAAAATAATTAGACGTTTGAAAGCAAAAGAGATATTTCTCTTTACCACCTATTTCCAGGGGAGTTAGAAAGAAATACCTTGAGACTTGCTCATGAAAATGTTTAAAGCCCTAGGCTGTGAATTGATGGGGTGTGGTGGTACAAAAGAAAAGACATGTGTGGATAAATTATGGGGCTTTCCCAGCCCAAGTACCACTGATTGAGAGTTTATGATCTACCCACCAAGTGGCCAGATATAGCTGCTCTGACCTTCACCACACACTTGGTTATTGGCATTTTGACACCTTTTTTTGCACAGCAGGGGACATTCCTGACACTATCAATGTAGTATCGCTGTTTCAGATCACAAACATTACTTATTAACCTTAGGGCAGAAATCTAACATAATCAAATATCCTTTTACCACGTAATTCATCAACAGGGGACTGGATAAATAGGAAAACATAATGTAAAGAGTACGTAGGGAAACATTCAAGAATTTATCCTGGGGCTTCTTTGTTTTCAGAGTCCACCATCTCATGGTTTCCAGGTTATTGATTATTTTTGTGAACAATGTGCTAAAAAGTTCAAAGAATGGATGCTATGATTTAGAGGAATTATAGTCTTTAGCAGAGTGGGTTTCCTAGTCTTCTCTTTCTTTTGATAGGAAAATATTCATGGTCTCCAACATGGCACATTTTAACCCTTTCTCAAGAATTAAACATCCCTTTTGCACTTCTCTCTGATTTCCAAGAAGTTGCCTCTTATAGTCAACTCAAAACATAATGTTCTGTATTTTAGCCATATCACCCTTCTCTCCAAAATCTTTTATCATTGTATTTTTCAGTTCATTAGATTTTATAGTAATGGCCTGAGAAGTTCAAGAGAAATGAGGCTGCTGCTAACTTGTCTAAGTTCTTGGTAAGAAGGGCCAGGACAAGGGCTCTTTAAACATGTCACCTTATTCCCTGATCAGCTGATACAGATGCTAATACGTCCCTAAACAGTAAAATGGTACATATTTTAAAGAAAAAGCAATAAGAATTACTAATAATTAGATTTTTAAATTCTAAAACACTATTATGTCATTTCATTATCCCCAATGATAATAATAATCTCTTTAAATCAGGTAAGATGAAAAAAGTAGAATTTAGCAAAGCTCATCACCCACAGTTTTTATGAAAGAGCTCACATTATATTCCTAACATAGGTCTTCACTGCTTGCCTCACAGCAGCGACACAGGACCAACTTTCATAACACAGACGCTCCTATTACACGTAGACTGAGATCTCTTTTATACGTAGAGAAAACAAAGAGAAAAGATTGTCTTATGGCCTCCAAGCAAGTGTAATTTTCTTACATCAAAATTTTGATTATTAAAAGAGGTATCTTGTTTGGGGGGCCATTCAGAAATAGCTTTCATTATACATTATCATAATATTGCTTACATGTTGCCGAAGCACATTGAAAGATAATTCTATCTCCTTTCTAATGACGTATAAGATGCAGCAGCTATGTTGTAGGGTGACAGTGGCTAGTCCCTTCTTTCAGCAAAAAACAAAAAGGTGGGAGAGACCAAGAAAATCCAGAGTAGAACATAAAAAGTCACATCCATCTGCATTCTCCACCTAGGGCCCTGCTACACGTTTCTCTCCTGACATCTGTGGGATCACCTCACCTCTGCCTAAAGCAGGTCCAATGACAGGTCCATTAGTTGGCAAGTTGTCCTCTTTCCCAGTTCCACTAAGGGCCCTTAAGAACTTGGGGGTGCCATCCAGGCCATTTCTCAGGTGGCAATCAGAGCAGACCAAGAACACTGAAAATCAAGGCCTTCCTCTGGCTGATGACAAGAAGCTGCCAAAATTATTGGGACATGGTCACATTTCAGAGTGGTACAGCACAGTCTAAATGGTAGTCTTTCTCCAGAAATTTGAGTGGGAAATAGGAAGAACTACCTTTGTCTCATGCCCCAGTTCCCTTTAAGGACTATTCAAAAGACCAGTCCTAGACAAAACAAATTAACTACATTTTTTCTTCTACATCTAAGTTGTAGTATGAATTAAATCTGTTTAAAATCATAGTGTGAATAAATCTGCTACAATAGGACTAAAGCTAGTCTGTGAGTGTGAACCCAGAAAGACACTGGGCTTTTCCTCTAACAGGCCAATCCCATTCCCAGATGGCTACAGGTGGCCCGAACATTGTCCAGGAAGCAGCTGACTTCTCCATGCTTCTGCCCATGGTGCTTCTTGGGCAGCTCATGTTACCAATCAACCATTCTAGACACCTCTTCAGAAGTGACATAGGATCCTGCCAAGCCCAGCTCAAGCCAGCCCTACAGCTGGGGTGTGCAATGAAGGTCCATCCATGCTTCCTGGGGACTGATCCTTCCTTCCAAAATCATCTCTGAAGATGTTCCTGGGGCTTCTGTGGTGATTGCACAAATGAAAGCCTGTTTCTTCTCCCACGTTTTACACACACCCTCTCTATGCAGAGTGCTGTATGGACATTGGGGATTTCATCCTTAACCCATGGAGGATTTTTAGAGGATTCAGACTTCAGAGGCTTGAATGGGAGGCAAACACAGAATGCTAAAACTCTCAAAGTACTTTGTAACCCCACACAGTTAACACAACAAACACAAATGAATTCCAAATTCAGTGAATAAGGCCATCTACAGTGAAAATCTGCCAGAATTTTTCCCCTGCAGAAATTGGAATAATTACTCTCTCAAGCATCCCACTGGTTCTGCTCAAAACTACTAACAATGTATTGGATTTTTACAAAAGGTAAAGTTAGTGGTCTCTGAGCATACCTGAAATGTCTCCTATTTGACTTCTTCCCATGTTTGAAACACCATGAAGCAAATGAAGGGTGAAATATGCTTGGCATTTGTTGCCTCCTGGATTATCAACTAATGCTAGCATAGTTGACACAACAAAATTAATATAACTTAAGAAACCAGAGGCAGCTGGAACTGAGACGTGAAAAATGAGTGTTTTATCGGCTAAAGTACTCAGCAGCAAACTCCCTTGCTTCTTAAGTACAGTGTCATAGAAGTAATGTATTGCTGGTTTTTGGTGTTACATTGCATGCCTACCTATCCCATCATAATTAAAAATCTCCAAGAAACCTAAAAGCTGTTAATGGTCATCCAAATGCTCACTGAATGAAATATATCCACTAAAATGGATGTTTGAGACTTTCTCCAAAGACCAAATGTGGCATGGTTATCCCATATAGAAATAATCTTTAATGATTGGTGCATCAGAGTTTTCTTCTGTTTTTTAATTTTAGATAATCTAATCTTTGCTAAATTTGATTACATTTTAAAATAAGGAATTGAGGTTTTCACACGCATACCTTTTACCCTTAAAAATCATTAATTTTAGAGTTGGGTGCAGGGACCTATAGTCTCAGCTACTTGGGATACTGAGGTGAGAGGATCACTTGAGCCCAGGAGCCTTGGGCCCTGGCTTCTCTGACTGTGCTGGTGAATGGTCCCTAAACTTTAGCCTGAGCAAGGTAGAGAGACCATATATAAAAAAAAAGATTTGTTTTGACATGTGATAGCATAATTTGATTATGGCAGTTGTGTACAGTTATCATAATCTATAATTTTAATACCTTCTGCTTCAGGACTTTGTAATCTGTGAGGCCTGGAATGCCAGGGCAGACCAAGAAATTAACTTGACCAACCTTCCCTGGAGCCAAAGTTCTGCCTTCACATAGAGCCATGGAAGGCTGGATTAAAAAAGAATGAGACAGAATAACAGATGAAGGAGCATCATGTCAAAGGATAAACTTTGTGAAATTATACCTTACCACAGTCTTTGCTTTTGTGGACTTTCAGGGTCACTTTGAAGAAATACAGTATAGGACAGTGATTCTCAACTGAGGTGCCAAGGAACACTGGTGTGCCGTGAGAGGATCTTAGGTATTCTATGAAAATAGTTAAAGATCATTCATTAAATTATTTTCAGAAGAAGGCCAGGGTAGCACCTGTGGCTCAAGGAGTAGGGCACTGGCCCCATATACTAGGGGTGGCGGGTTCAACCAAAACTGCAAAAAAAAAAAAAAAAGAAGGTCAAAGCACAGTAACTATATTCTTTATTTTTTTTAACATTTTTTAAAATCAGCATAAGGCAAATGTACTGTGGAAGTTTAACTGTATGTTCAAGTGTGCCATGAGAAAAAAGGTTGAAAGACACAGGTACATGATAACTTTTTGTCTCAATACACTTATTTAGAAATTAGAATCATCTGGTGATTTTGTGTATTGAAGGCTGTAAAAAAAAAATCCCAAGGTGGTTTTTGTAAATAATTATTTTGTAATTTTATAAACATTGGCAAAAATATAGTTATTAAAAAATGAGTAAGTGCCTATTTGGAGTAACCATTAGAGAATATAAGAAAATATAAAAAATCAGAGAATATAAGAATAAAATTGTGGCTTAAATAGACTTCTTAAACTTTTTGCCTTATAATAAGTATCAAGCTCAAGTTATTTCTTATCTCCTGGTGCCTGGATTCTGCTACAAATTCAAAAACTCTTAGACTTGTTATTTATTCCACTCTGGACTGACATGTGCCCAAAAGAAAATGAGAAAGGTTTGTGTGTTTAAGCCAAGCTGTCCTCTAATATTAAAACGAGGAACACTTGGTGTCAAGTTCCATGTTCAAACAGTAACTCTGATAAACATCAGTCACCGTTTGGCTTTCAGAGGAGTGTGTTCTGTATAGACCAATGTATGCTCTTCTCCAGTCTCTGCTTTGCCCACTTGCTGGATAACCAGCACTTCCATCCTGTGAATACAGCATAGCAGCTGCTCTTGGAGACCATGAGGGCTCCCTCCCACCTGGAAGCTTTTGTGTTTGAGTCCCATGCACTCTTGCAACCACATTCAAGAGTCAGTTAGCTATGTTTAGCCAGGCATAGTGTCAGGCACCTGTAGTGCCAGCTCCTCAGGAGGCCAAGGCAGGAGGATCCCTTGAGCTCAGGAGTTCAACTCTAGCCTGAGCAAGAGGAGACTCCATTTTTCCTAAAAATTAAAAAAACTAGCTGGGCATGGTGGTGGTCACCTTTAGTCCCAGCTACTCGGGAGGCTGAGGCAGGAGAATTGCTTGAACTCAGGAATTTGAGTTTCCTGTGAGCTATGTTGCCAGGGCACTCCATCCCACATGATGGAGTGAGACTCTCTCTCTCTCTCAAAAAAAAAAAAAAAAAAAGAGTTGTGCTTCTTCTAAACCTATTTATGCCAGCTGCACTTGTTATGATGTGTACCTTATTTAGATATTATACAAATCAATAAAATATTAGTGCAAAAACATACATTTCTTTATGAAAACTAAAAGGAATGCTTTGGAAAGATTTATTAAAGCAGGTCACTGATTTGGTAGCTATTGAATGGGGTATATAGGTAGTGCAGCTTTGAGAAGTTGGGGGAAAAAATCAAAAGCTATGTGAATGTATTTAATCCTATAGCTTTTAAATTGTTTTTAAGTTTTTAATTCCCTTAAGAAAACACTAGTATTGGCCAGGTGTGGTCAATATACAGATGTGTACACTTGAGCTCATATGTGTGAGTACATGGCCCATGCAGGGGTTTGAGATCAGATCTGTCTGATGTGCAGCATGCATTCTGTGCTGTTATATTTTCTTAAACAAACAAACAAAAAAAAGTAACTGATACTTCTGTTTGACTTTAAGATCTACAGAGTTGTTTTGTATACATTGATTGCTTCAATCAAATTAAAAAAAATGCATGGTGGGCAGTGCCTGTAATGCCAGCACTTTAGGAGGCTGAGACAGGGGGATTGCTCATGGAGAGGAGTTCCAGACCAGCCTGGGGAACATAGCAAGTCCCTGACTCTATAATAAAGTTAAAAAGAAAATTAGCCTGCATAGTGACCAGTGCCTACAGTCCTGGTTTCTCAGAAGCCTGGGGCACGAGGATTACTTAAGCCCACAAGTTCAAGGTAGTGAGCCACTGCATTGGAGCCTGGGTGACAGAGCCAGATGGAGAGAAAGAGAAAGAGAGAGAGAGAGAGAGGAGAGAGAGAAGAGAGAGGGAGGGAGGGGTAGAAAAGAAAAAGGGAGGAAGGGAAGGAAGGGAAGAAACAGAAAATGTGAGAACCATAGAACCTTTTAGTTCCCATAGTTTTCCAAGAAAGAGAAAAAAGAAAGAAAAAAAAAACCTGCGAACCACAGAACCTTTATCTATAGTTCCCATAGTTTTCCGAGAAAGACGAAAGGAGGAAGGGACTGAAAGAAAAGAAAAGTGAACCGTAGAACCTTCTATCTGTAGTTCCCACAGTTCTCCTAGAAAGTGGAAATGACGAGGGCTGGGAATTGGGACAAGGTTTTACGGCTATAGTTAGGGCTGGAGTAGAAGACGGGAGAGAAAAGAATACATTACAGAAATGATACGTGTGTGTGTATAAAGTAGAGGTAGACGGATAGATATATGCTCGTCCTTTCATCAGAATGCCTCAAAGCACATTATAGATATTTCCTCCCCAACTCTCCCCTACATGAAGCACATGACATTTCCCTTATTTGTTGAGGGAAATAAATTGACACCGATGGTCCAGAACTGTCAAGGCCCAGTTGAAAATGCCTCCTTTCAAGACTGCTGCTTCGACTCCAGGGAGCCCCAGTGCCCGGCGCCCGCGCCCCGGGTGGCCGCCCGTCCGCACCGTCTGGGCTCTCTGGATGTCGCCTTTGCTTGCTGTCGGGAGCTCATCTTTACCTACTCCCTACCTAGCTCTACAGACTGCTGCAAACGGGAGCATGACAGGCCCTCCCGCTGAGGTTCAGCGGGGCGACCTGGTGGCAGCCCTCGGCCTCACCTGCCGCGGGCCACGCTCGCTCCAGGCAGCCACCTAGCGGGACGCTGAGCGGAGGCCTGGTCGCAGATGCCGACCCGGCGCCGCCCGAGTCGGGGATGGCTCGGAGGCCGCTGCCTCGTTTGCAGCGAACGCTGAAACACTTGTTTTTTAGGCTGCTTTGTGACTTGCCTGCAGAACGACTTTTTTCACCATGGAAGGCCACTAACGTCCGAGGAGTCGGCCCGCGCGCTGCTCGCCCAAGATCCTGTCCACGCGCACGGCCACCAGGCAGGGAGCGTCTGTGGAGCTGCTCACGTGGTGGCGCCAGGGACCCGGCGGCAAAAGGCCTGCTAATACTTTCCGCGTGTAAGGTCTAGTCGGAGACAGTTCCACCCAGGGGACGGGGAGAAAATGTTTCCATTTCATGCCATATGGTCTGGCTTATGCTGCGTTTGCACATTTGAAGGTTCCCACTCACTTTAGCACCGTCCTTCACCTCTGTCCCGCCCGTGAATGGGCCTTTTCGTCTTCTCTTTGGGGACCGGACCTGCCGAAGGCTCCGTTCTGAGTGGGGTTCTGGGGATTGCTGGGCCTCCTGTTGGCAGACCCTCATTTTCCTGCATCTTCTTTCCATAAACCTCCGTCCTCTGAGGAGCAGGTGCCAGAATTTATCCCGCGTCTGGGGCTGAGGGAGAGCCGGGTTCGTTCCCTGCACAGGTGCGGTTCTCACCATCGGTCTCTCAAGAAGGCCAGCGGAGCTCACTCCTCTTTCTCACTCGCTCTTTTCCTCTGCGCCGCTACTGAAAAATGAGGCCCCGGCCCCCCGGCCCCTTCTGGAAATTATTTGGTAATAATAAGAAACAGACCCAAGGCAGCGTTGGGAGGTTAGGCCTCTCCACCTTGAGAGGCCTGGGTTCCAAGCCTACCCAGAGGCTGCTGGTCTGCCTGAGTGGCGAGTAGTTTTTGATGCCACAGCATCACATGGCATTTGGGGGCAATCCTGCCTTCATCTCAAGGAGGCAGCGGCGAGATAACGCAGGCACAGGATAACTGGGGACGCTGCTCGTCATTATTATTTCAGATCTGGTTGAGTTTCTATTTTGACTTGGTAAATTCCAGTTTTATAGAAAAAAATGGTAGAGGGCTGGTGGCTGGTGGTAGAAGTTCCCCGGGCCGGGAAGCAGGCCGCACCGCAGGAGGTGAGCGGAGGGGAAGGGACGGAAGCTTCATCTGTATCTCCAGCCACTCCCCATCGCTCCGTCACCACCTGATTCTAACAGGAGAGAGCCCTGCTGTGAACTGCACATGGGTGGGGTCTCGGTTGGGCCTCTTTTGTGAGAATCTTAGTGATCTGACATGGAGATGGAATGTTCTTGAATCATACCAAAACCATCTCCTCATTGCCCTCCCCACCCCATCCCACCCATGGAAAAATTGTCTCCCATGAAACCAGTCCCTGGCACAAAAAAGGTTGGGGGCTGCTGTCCTAGATGACAGAAGGAAAAACTATAATCCAAGGAACATCCAGCTGGGAATAGCAAACTGCATTGTCTGAAAGACGCTGTCGACACCAGTGATGCCCGGTGCCTGCACATTTTACATACTGATATCACTTGTGTATAGGAAGGGAGTTTGGGTGGTCTCTGGGCTCTCCTGGGGCTTGTGGGTGCTGGGAACAAAAACTTCCCATTGCCTCCTTAGGTCCAACCAGGATCCCATCCACCTGGTATCTACAGATTTCTTCCCAGGCCAGGCAACTGGAAACTCGTTTCTCCAAACCCTTTCTCTCTGACCTGTGAACCAGGGCTTGGCCTTCTTGCATTCTTCTATTAAGCACCAGGTGATGGTCAAGCCAAGTTGAGTGGAGAAAGGGCCTCAAGGTCTGTGTGCTTGGAGGTCAAGCTCAGTGACAGTGAAACATATATCACTCTAACATATTATCCACTGTACATCCCATTTTATAATAAAAATAGAATACTTATCACCATAAAGTTTTTGGAATATTACAGCTGCATCCTGTGAAGTAGGGATTATTTCTTTATTTGTTTTTTAGCCTTTTGTACTCCCTTATTCTTCAGAGTCTACCTAGTTCTCAGGCCCCCCACACCTTCCCAGTTTACCTACAGACTTCACTGTAGCAACCTTCTGGGCTTGGGGTACACTAAACAGCTTTCAAAACCTACCCTTCCTCCCTTTAAAAATTGAACTGTCTTGCTTCCAGGAGTATCTTATTATCAGCTGGGTAAAACACAGTTCATTACTAAATCCATAAGTGAAGTATATTAATATAGAGTAATAAAAACAGCTCTTCCACTCAACAAATAGATGATTTTGAGTAAAACTATTTTAAAGAGTTATTTTTTAAAAGATATCTAACCACAGAAAGTTGTAGAGATTAAGTTTAACAGGCAGGACTTCATAGATGTTGTTCAAATAAAAAAATCAGTATCTGGGTAGAGTAGGGCGCCAGCCCCATATACCAGAGGTGGTGGGTTCAAACCCAGCCCCTGCCAAAAACTGCAAAAAAAAAAATCAACATCAAGCCTTTGCTTTATATCGGCAGAAGGTGTCCAGTAAGTGCTAGAGAAGGAATATCATTAAATATTTGGTTGAGACTGCATTTGGCCATATCTCACCCAAACAAACTATTATTTTATTGTACACAAGGCCCAGGTATCTTGTTAGTTAGTAAAGTACTTTTAATAAAAGAAAAAATATTTTAAAGTAATTAAGACTGTTTTAGATAAACTTTTTAACAGAGTACATGAAAAATGTTTATTATAAGTCATAAGCAATGATTTAAAAGTGACAATTATAAATACCATTTGTGCACAGTTATTCTAACTAGCATGAAATTGGTTCATGCCAGCTAACTTCCTTGTCATCCAATAGATGTGAAGCCAGACCACACTGGTACCTACATCAATTCCATGGGGTGTGACATCCTGGAACAAGGAAAAAGGAGCCACGTAACTGAATTGTCTGATGACACTAATAAAAATGTACACAGATACCAAGTAAACACAAAATGAGGGTGATAACCTGAGATAACCTCATTAAACAGCTGAGGGGGAAAACAGAAAAAAAGCAAAAAGGAAGACGTAAAATTAGAAACGGTACAACAAGACATAAAGAAAAAGGAAAACTGAAAACAACACAAATAGCATGATGATGTCATTTCCTGAAATCCTGTGTTCTACCCACTATATACAAGCTCAAGAGAAGTATCAAATGGCCATGTTTCCACCAAGTTCAGAGCTCCCTGTTCTCTACTGACAGGACTACAGAGAGAATAATAAAATGTACACAGGACTCCCAGGGATGTCTCTTTGCCATGCCTCAAGCCAGGAGTCACGTGCCCGCATGGTGAGGGGAAAACAGGTATAAATATTTTCATCTTATGCTTGTTAGTGGTTTAAAAAAAAATGTGGTTAAAAACAGTGGGTACATACATAAAGTGAAAACATTTTTACAGGGAATATGAACTCTGTTATAGTCAATCATTCAGTAACAGAAAGCCTCAGAAGCAGCTGTACCACTCCTAGCCTTTGTCTTCACCAAAAGTGTAGAGTGAATACACGAAGGAATTTAAGAGCTTACAATCTGAATTTTATTGAAGTCTTCAAAAATGGAGAAGGCTGATTCCAAATCAACCATGATTTTAAACAGGGGCTAAAATCTGTGTCTTATGAAGCACATTGTAAGTTTGTGAAAAGTTTGATCCAGAGACAGTCTTTCCAAAGGCAAAGAATTCAATTTAAAAGGAAAATATAAAAGATGCATTAAGAACAGGGCTGTGAATTCAATCAGGTTGTATATAGGTCTTTCAGAAGAAGCAGTGAAAACTTTATAGCTTTTATTAAGGGAAAGAATAGACATGTGTTAAGGCAGATAATGAGCCTATTCAACTATATAATTGATTCTGTGTGTGTACATGTTAAAACAGTGAATATCTTTATATGTATATATAAATGTGTATATGTATACAGTAAACATTCTTTTAGTCAACAAACATTTAATTGATTGTCAACTGTGTTCTAGGCATTGTTATAAGAGCTTAAGATATGTCAGTGAATAAAACAAAGAATCATCTCACTTTCCTGAAGCTTGAGATCAAGTAGGGAGACAATGAGTCTCAAAGTCACTATATTAAATTATATATCAGGGCTGAGGGTAGGTGTGATTGCAGCTTAAGCAGGGTTTGCAGGGCAGACCTCAGTAAACAAGTGGCCATTTGTGCAAAGATGGTGGCAGGATCTATACCCAAAGAGGAGCAGTGCAGACAGCAGGACCATAGCACAAAGGGCTTAAGGCCCACACTACATGCAGGAATGGCAGGGGAGCCATGGGACTGGGGGAGGGCGAGGGAGAGTGGAGATAAAGAGAAGAGATCTGAAAGGATATTTGGGGAGCAGATCAGCTAGGCCTCTGGTCTTGAGGGGGGACTTGGGCACTAATTCAGTTCATAATGTGCTTACCTAGACACAGGGCATATCAGACTGGAAAACGCCCCAGCTCTGCGGGGTTCCCAGGCTGTCCCTGTCTATAGTGGACACACGCAGCTGACGTGCGGTGGGGAAGACGTCACAGGGATGCCATGTTCTTTCTAATTCTAGAGAGGGGAGGTAGAAGACTTCCCCCAAGTGACACAATTTTGAAATCTAAATTTAAAAATGGGCAGAAGAAAGGAGAAAGATTTTCCAAACCTAAGGAAGAGTGCATGCACCTCATCCAATTAACAAATCCTTATTTGATATCTAGTAAGTTTTAGAAACAGAACCAGCATTACAGCAGTGATCAAAACTAGTATTTTAAAAACCCTTGTTCTCCTGGACAGGGGTAAATCGATAAGGTATAAAAGCACTGACTAGTCAAAGGACTTGAGGTACCTCAGGGTGACCCATGTAAAAAGTGCTCCTGGAGAACAGCAACAAAAGAGGCCAGACGGGTAAACAGAGGCAGATTCCAAAGGTAGGTCTGGTTTAGGAAGGTCTTAGCTTGCTAAGAAGTTCAGGCTTCGTCCTGGAGCAGGTGGATGGTGGGAAGTCACAGAAGCATATTACTTGGGGGAAACAAGTCAATTTCTCTGAGTCAGATAACTGGACGACTCTCAATACAGTTGAGAGTACAGAAGACAGACCACCACTGCTTTTGAAAGAGCTACACTGGCCTCCTCTGCCCACCCCCTCCAATCTTAGGATGTTTGGTAGGAAAACATTATTGCAAGAGAGGATATTAGAATATAACCTTCTATACAGAAGAAGCTTGGCGTGCCTACCCTGTTTATGATTCATTGCTCATCCCTTCTCCATGGGAAAATCTCACTTGCAAAACACTCGCATTCTTCTGTTGTAAAATAAAGGCTTACAAGTAATACCCATCCATCCTTGTAAAACGACAAGTCCATTTAAACTTAAGGGGAAGCAACCTGAGATGGGCTGGGGAAGAGTACAGAGGGCTCTCATTTACAGACTTTGTTATTTACTAGATAAGGACATAGCCCTTTGCTTTTATGTGGGCTAATCTCTCATTGACCCCCATTGTGGGCCTGTAGCATCCATCACAGGGTAAACAGGAGTTTGGGGGTTTTTTTGCTTTCTAATTGTATCCTCTGACAACTCCTTTTCTTTCTGAAGGCAGATTATCTTCTTTAAGTTTTTTTTTAATTCATTATCTGAAGTCAACCTATATTCAATTCAGAATCTGAATGAATGCTATTTGTAGAACGTTTTAAAGTATGGATAAAATGGTACATGTAATTTTCAGATTTACACTTTTTTGGCCTCTAATTTTTATTTTACTTCAAGTATTCCTGTTATGACAGAAGCAAGATTGGCTTTATGTTTCCAAAAGAGCAGTACCGTTACACGTAGTGGGAGGATGATGGGAAAGATTACCTAAATATCTGTCTAACAAGGGTACAAGTGAACTTTTCTAGAACTAGAATATAAATGTGTTGATAGAATGATTAACCAAATGACATGAAAGTTATGTTAACCAGCTTGATGAAGGTGTTTCAAATTGTATATGAAACAGCACAATGTACCCCATGTTTGCATTAATGTATACAGAAATTAATTAATAAAAAAAAAGAAAAAAAGAAAAAAAAAAGATTCCAGTAATGTATTTTTGGTGTTGCTTCACCAATTGCCTGGTGGGGGGGGGGGTCCTCCTCATAAAATAGTCACCCAGGCCAATTTCTTCAAGTGTTTTCCCTACACTCTCTTCTAGTATTTTTATAGTTTCTTGTCTTAAGTTTAAATCTTTTATCCAGTGAGAATCAATTTTTGTTAATAGTGAAAGGTGGGGGTCCAGTTTTAGTCTTCTACAGGTTGCCAGCCAGCTCACTCAGCACCATTTGTTAAATAGAGAGTCTTTCCCCCACTGAATATTTCTGATAGGCTTGTGGAAGATCAAATGATGATAAGTAGCTAGGTTCATCTCTTGGTTCTCTTTTCTGTTCCATAAATCTACTGCTCTGTTTTTGTGCCAGTACCATCCTGTTTTGATCACTTTAGATTTATAGTATAGCCTGAAGTCTGGTGATGTGATGCCTCCTGGGCAGGAGGAGCAGCAATCCCCTGGTTATGACTATGCCTGGCCAGTGGTGGTATTAACCCTTGGTTTGAACTGTGTCTGGTGGGAAGGGGTACAGAACCCCCCAGCTCTGATGGTACCCACAGCAGGAGAGGGGTTGGTGCCGTGTGGACTGAGTTTGGCAGACAGGGCTGATACCAGCCCCTGCTGGGCCCGTGAGCAGAGGCTTGCTAGGCATGGACTGAAACCTGAGAGCAAGGGCATCATCCCCTGATTCCAACAGAACCCTCAAGCAGTGGCTTGATGGGTGTGAACCACAACCTGAGGGCCAGGGCATGGTCCCCTGTCTCTAGTGGGGCTGGTGAGCAGAGGCTTACTGGGTGACTGGGTGAGGACTGAGACCTACAGGAGGGGTGAGGTGCCTTGACTCTAACAGAGCCTGTGAACAGAGGCTTTCTAGGGTGTGGTTTCCTGATTCCAACTGGTTTGGCAAGTAGAGGCTAGCTAGGTGTGGACTGAGACCAGAGGGCGGAGCCCAGTGCCCTGACCCCAATAGAGCCTGGGAACAGAGGCTTGCCAAGCAGTGGACTGAGACTGGTAGGCAGGGGTGTGGTCCCCTGACTCAAACTGATGTGGCAAGCAGAGGCTAGCTGGGTGTGGACTGAGACCGGTGGGTAAGGTCATGGCCCCTGACTCCAACTGGGCCTGTGAGCAGAGAAGCAGACAACAGTGTTAGGATTACAATATAAGTGTGAACAACCAGACCATTCCTGGTGGTTTTAATTTGCATGTCCCTGGTGGTTAATGATGTTGAGCTTTTTTTTTTTTTTTTAATATATCTACTAGCCATTTTATATCTTCTTTGAGAAATGTCTGTTCATAATTTTTATCCATTTTTAATAAGATTATTTGTTATTTTGCTATTAATTTGTTTGAGTTACTTATAAATTCAGGATATTAACCCTTTATCAGATACATAGTTTGGAAATAATTTCTTCTATTTTGTAGGTTGTCTCTTAGCTCTTTGATTGTTTCTCTTTCTCTGCCGAAGTTTCTTAGCATGATATAATCTCATTTGTCTAATTCTGCCTTTGTTGCCCATGATTTTTGAGATTCTATTAAAAAAAAAATTCTTAACCTAAAACCATTGTCATGAAATTTTCCTCCTGTGCTTCTTCTAGTAGTTTTATAGTTTGGAGTTTTATATTTAAATCTTTAATCTATTATGTGTGCTTTTTGTTGTTGTTGTTTGTTTATGTTGAGAGTTAAAGGTTTACTTTTATTCTTCTACATGTGGATATCCAGTTTTTTCACCACTGCTTATTAAAGAGACTGCCCTTTTCCTAAGGTATATGCTTTTTGTTAAAAATAAGTTGTCTGTAAACTTGTGGATTTATTTCTGGACTCTCTATTGTATCTTGGTCAATATGTCTGTTTTTATGTCAATATCATATAATTTTGGTTACTATAGTTTTATAGTATATTTTTTAGTATGTTTTGAAGTCCAGTAGTGTTATGTTTCCCGAATTGCACTTTTTGTTTAAGGTTACTTTGGCTATTTGTGGTCACCTGTAGTGCTATATGAATTTTAGAACTTTTTTCATATTTCTGTGAATCATGTCATTGATATTTTGATAAGGATTATCTTTCATCTGTGGTGCTTTGGGTAGTATGTACATTTTAGTAATATTAATACTTTTAATCCATGAACATATGATATCTTTGACATCTTTCTCTTAACTTACATTGTCTTCAACTTTGTACATTAGTGTTTTATAGTTTTTAGTTTGGACATTTTTCACATACTTGATAATATTCATTCCTAGACATTTTGGTTTATTTTTTATAGTTACTGTGCATTAGACTGATTTCTTGATTTATTTTTCAGGTACTTTTTAAATGATAAATAGAAATGCTACTAATTTGTACATTTATTTTGTGCCCTGTAACTTTAATAACTTCATTTAATCTAATAACTTTTTGGTGAAGCTTTCACATTTTTCATATATACTATTATATTAGCTACAAACAAGGACAATTTAACTTCTTTTCAATTTGGATACAATTCATTTCTTTCCTCTTGCCTAATTGCTATGGCCAGGACTTTCAGTACTATGTTGAATGGAAGTGGTGAAAATGGAAATCTTTGTGGAAGCCTTAGAGGAAAGGTTTTTAAATTTCCCTTATTCAGTATGATATCATATGTGGGTTTATCATATATGACCTTTATTATATTGAAGTACATTCCTTCTATACCTAATTTGTTGAGTGTTTTTATCATGAAAGGATGTTACATTTTATTGGATGTTTTTCTTCATTTATTGAAATGATTATGTGGGTACGGTTTTTGTCCTGATTGCTTTAATATGATGTGTTACATTTATTGACTTTCTGACTTTTTTCTGAGTCTAGCTAAAAGTTTGTAGATTTTTTTATCTCTTAAAAAACAAACTATTTGGTTGGTCTTTTATATTTTTATATCTCTAATTTATGTATTTTTTCTCTGATCTTTGTTATTTTTTCCTTTTACTAATTTTGGATTTAGTTGATTTTTAGTTCCATAAGGTATAACTTTTCTTAATATAGGTATTTACTGATGTAAACCTCCTACTTTGATATGCATCCCATCAGTTTTAGTGTATTGTGTTTCCATTTTCCTTTGACTCAAGAAAATTTTAAATTTCTTCATTGACCCATTCATTGTTTAGGAACATGTTGTATAATTTCTATGAATTTGTACAGTTTCCACCATTCCTCTGTCAGTAACTCTATTTTTTATTCTATAAATAAAATAGTGGTCAGAAGACATGTCTGATATGATTTTCATATTTCTCAAATTTGTGAAGACTGTTTTGTGACCTAAGTTATGGTATATTCTGAAGAATATTCCATGTGCCATTGAGAATATTATTTATTCTACAGCTTTTGGATGAAATGGTGTATAATATCTGTTTAGGTGTATTTGGTGTGGAGTACAGTTTAACTCTCCTATTTCTTTATTTTGTGTGGGGATGGTCTATCTATTGCTGAAAGCAGAGCATTAACATCTCCTACCATAGTGCATTGCAATCAGTCCCTTAGCTCGATTAATATTGGTTTTATGTACTTTGGTGGTCCTGCATCAGATGCATATACTTTTGCAATTATTAATTCTACTGCTGTATTGACCCCTTTATTATTATATAAGGGTCTTTGTCTTTTTATATTTTTGGCCATTCTGGACTTAAAGTTTATTTTATCTAAGTTTAGCTACCCTTGCTCCTTTTTTGGTTTTTCTTTACATGAAATATCCTCTTTCATTCCTTCACTTTCAGTCCACGCACATCTTTATAGGCAAAGTGAGTTTCTTGTAGATAGTAATAGTTGGGTCTTATAACTTTATCCATTCAGATACTTTATTTCTTTTATTTCAAGAATTTAATTCATTTAAATTCAACATTATTATTGACAGGTAAATGTTTAGTCTGCCATTTTGTTACTTGATTTTTCATCATTTTGTAGATCTTTTCTTCCTTTTTCCCCCCTTTTTACTGACTTTTGCTAATTTTCTCTAGTAGAATGTTTTAATTATGTTATTTATTCTTAGTATCTATTATAGATTTTGTGATTATCATGAGGCTTACCAAAAAAATTTTGTAACAGTTTATATTAAGCCACTAACAACTTAAATTTGATCATAAAGCAAAAAAGTAAAAAGAAACTCTACACTTTAATAACACCTTGTATTCTTATTTTTTTTGGTGTATCAATTTATATCTTTTTGTAATGTCTATCTCTTACCCAATAGTAGTTGTTATTGTTTTTAATACTTTTGTCATTTAGTCCTTATACTCAGGATATTACTTACTGTATTGTGAATTTGCCTATTTTCTTACTTTTACCAGTAAGTTTCATACTTTCAGATGTTTTCTGGTTCCACATTAGTATCTTTTTCTTTTGAAGACATCACATTAGCATTTCTTATAAGAAAGTCCTGGTATTGACGAATTTCCCTGAGATGTTTGTCTGAAAAAGTCTTTCTTCTTCATCTAAGGATAGTTCTTTTCTGTACAGTATCTTGTGTGGTAGGGTCTTTTTTTTCCTTCAGCACGTTGAATTAACTGTATCCTACTCTCTCCTGGCTGGCATATTTACTACTAAGAAATCCTCTGGAAGCCATATTGGGATGCCAATGAATGTGATAATTTTATTCTTTTATGGTTTTGAATATTTTGTGGTTGTTTTAATTTTTTTTATTGAATGGTAACTGTGTACATTGGTTTTGAATATTTTGTCTTTGATACTTGACCATTTGATTATGATGTGCCTTTGAAAATTCCTCTGTGAGTTGACTTTGATTGGTAACTGGATGTTTTTTTCTTTCTCCATATTTGAGACATTTTCAGCCATTATTTTCTTCAGTATATTATCTAGGCCTTTTCTTATTTGTTTCATTTGGGAACTCCTGTTGTGCAAAGGTTAGTTCATTTGATGGTGTCCCATAATTCTTGGAGACTATCTTCTCTCTCTCTTTTATTTTTTTTTCTTGGCCGGGGCTGGGTTTGAATCCGCCACCTCAGTATATGGGGCTGGTGCCCTACTCCTTAAGCCATCTTTTTTATTCTCCTTTCTTTTTGCACCTCTGGTTACTTAATTTCATATGCCTGTCTTCAAGCCCACTAGTTCTTTCCTCTGTTTTGTCAAGTCTACTGGTGAAGCTTTCCAGTACGATTTCAGGTCAGTTACAGTATTCTTTATTTCTCAGATTTCTATTTCATGTTTTTTACTTGATTCTACTTCCTTGTCAAATTTCTTTGTTCCTGAATTATTTTCCAAATTTTATTTATTTTTATATTCCTGTTTTCTTGTGATTCCCTAAACTTCTTCAAGAGGATTATTCTGAATTATTTTCCTGACATTTCATAGATCTGCAATGCTTCTAAATCTATTGTTGAGTTTTGTTGGTTTCTTTTTGGTTGTCATATTCTCAGACTTTATATAATACTTGAATCTTCATGTTGATGCCTGCATATTTGAGGAGACAGCCACTGTGCCCAGCTTTTGCAAGTATTCTTTCTAGGCCAAGGGAAGGTTCTGCACAAGCACTTGGGCTTTGTGGAAAATCTGGGCATAAATTTGGGACTTCCTGAGTTTTGTGCCCCTGCAGCACTATGACTCTGACCAATCTCTTCAGGTGGCCTACCTGCAGACCAGAGTGCAGAGTAGCCATAAAGGTCTGCATGCTAGCCACTGAAATAATAACCCTGTTTTTTGTCCCTCATTCAACCTTGGTGGGTCAGTCCTCCTGTTATTCCCAGTGATTCCCATGAGATAGAACAAGAGAAGGTTTCTTGTGATGATTCCCACACTATTGGGGAGATCAGATATCTACCTCCACTTCCCTCCTCTCATCTCAAAAACTGTGGGTCTCGGGAAATTCTCTGTGAGTGGCATTATGTAGGCTTGGCATGGTCTGAAATGACTGCTTCTTTTACTGGCCATAGCTCCTCTCCATTCTGTGGTCCTAGGGGTTTTCTCTGTGTCTCCCCCAAGTAGTAGTGAATTAAGAGTGGTATTCATGTTTTTTAACAGATTCTAGTTATATTTTTCTAAGGGTCAGGGCATGATACTGGGGCATTTTTTATGTTGCCATTTTATAGACATCCCTTCTCAAAAGTTTATTTTCTATTTCAGGAGCACAGAATAGAGTCATAGGCCCATATCAGTAACATCTCCTGGGAACTTTTAGAAATGAACGTCCTTAAGCCCCAACCAGGAGCTACTTAATCTCTTGAGGGTGGTGTCTAACCTTCTATGTTTTAACAGGTGATTCAGTGCAGACTAGTTTGAAAACAATGGAACCGTGTGACTCAGACAAGTAAAAGGGCACTTATATACTGGAAAGTGCTCTCAGAGAGAAAAGAGAGGGTTTTCTATGAGAATATAGGTGGCTCACATAATGCCCTTAAGGGGAGGGAGGATCACAGAAAACTTTCAGAACAATATAACTTCTAAAAAGATGTATAAAGGATAAGTAAATTAAGTAAGAAGGGTATGTTAAGGAAAAGAAGGAGGGGCTTGATGATAGAAAAAGGGCCAAAAAAAGCATAGGAATAAAGTCCCACATATGCAAAATCTCAGAAGTATAAGAGAGTTTGATACCTTCCAGAGCTGAAGGCTGGAGCAACCGTTGCCAACCACAGTGCTGAGCGGATGAGTGGATCATGAGGCTTCAAGGGTGAAGGTGTCACAAGTTATTTGATACTAATAACAGTAAAAGTAGGAGAGACTGCAATTTTTTTTTCTGGTGATAGATAAAACTTAGGAAACCAGATATTTTATGAACCAAGTTAAGAAGTTTGGATTTGTCCTGAAGGAAATGTAGAGCTACTAAGAATTTTAAATAACAGCATGGCATAATCAGATTTGTGTTTATAAAGATGGGTCCATCTGCAGAATAGAGAATGAGCTGGAGGAGTGAGACTAGAAGCAAAGAGACCAGATAATAGGCCATTTGGGTAATTTGCTTGTGTTAAATTTCCTAATAGAACCTGATGTGTTCTTGCTGAAAGAATTTATTTATAAAAATATGCCCTTGTTTTTGCTGTATATAGAGTAAGAATAATGCATATAGAAAGATTAAAATGTTATCTCTTAAATAATTGTTTCCAACTTGAGGATCCTGGGCAACCATAAGTATTTATAGAAAGTAAGGAGAAAAAACAAGCTATCTTCAGTGTATTAAACAGTATAATAGGAGTTATACATTTGTATAAAAGTGAATTAAAGATGCATGTTTCCTTCATTTTGGCTGGCATGTCAATTGAGTAGAAGCAGTCATCATTTTATGCTGATTAGAAAATCTGCCTTGACCTTTACATATCTCTGTAGAATAAAAACATGAGAAAATGAGCTTTTTGCTTAACAGATGCAGTATGAAAAAAAAAAAGGATCCAATGGGGAAAAAATAAATACATGTATCTTAACAGTTAAAGATTACAAATCATCACTTATGGGAGAGCTGGACTCGAGTGAATGAGCTGGACCCAAGCATTAGGCAGAAATATGACCCCAAATGAAAAGAAAAATTAAATTTTATGAAAATAGTTCAATTTTTCAGATAGTCATATTTTATTCGTAAGTAATTACACTCAGAGCTGCTAAAAGAGGGAAAGCATTAGCTGCTGACAAGCCCCTAGGCCCTCAGAATTTGAGCAGGGTCCTAATTCTATGTTCATTTTTCTGAGCTACTGGAATGTCTCATGTCATTTGTACACACTCCAATTCAATTCAGTATCATCTTTTGGGTGGTAAGTGCTTTTGTAATTTGAGCTTATGCCAGTTCATAACTTTATTTAGGGACAATAAAATTTAGGTCAGTAACAAATTTTATGAGAATAAGCTCATATAAATCTAAATAAAACATCTGGGGCCCTGGCGCAGTGGCTCATACCTATACTCCTAGCACTCTGGGAGACCAAGGTGGGTGGATTACCCTGACCTCATGGCTTCGAGACCAACCTGAGCAAGAGCAAGATCCCATCTCTAAAAATAGCCAGGCATTGTGGCAGGTGCCTGTAGTCCCAGCTACTTGGGGAGGCTGAGGCAAGAGAATCACTTGAGCCCAAGAGTTTGCTGAGGACTGTGATGCCACAGCACTCTACTGAGGGAGACAAATTGAGACTCTGTCTCAATAAGTAAATAAATAAATAAATAATCTGAAATCTTTTTTAATTTTTTTTTTATTTCAGGTTATTGTGAGGGTACAAAGAACTAGGTTACAGAGTTGGCATTTGTTAAATAGAGTCTCTCTCGTAGTTGTGTTCCATGCCAGAAAGGTGTGCCAGACACCCTTACATTGTGCTCATTAAGAGGGAGCATCTGACACCTTTATGAAAAATAGGGGTCCCCTATTTAAGGCTCACTTCAGGCAACTAGAATTGTAATACAGCACTGAATGTACTTACTGTGTTCCCATTAAATGACTTAACGAACCTTGTTCAATGTAATTTGTGTCTGGAAAGTGTCAGTAACACACTTGTCTGGTGATTGATTCTCACTGATCAATAGTTGTGTAAACGAGAAAACCATGAATGAGTCTAATTGTACTATGCTGGAGACATTGTTGGCTGAACATAACAGCAATCGAACTGGGTCATAATGCTCTGCAGACTACTGCATTTCTGTGTATTGATGCTGAGTTTAACATTGTGTCAGGGCAATAGCTCTGATCGGATTACAAAGAATCTGGCCCCCAAGATGGCACAACCCAAATACCATTCTAATTTTGACAGTCTTTTCCTCTTCTTTGCTCTGTGCAGGAGATCCCAGCCAGGGCTCAAACTGCTCCGTTTTGGGTGTGCTCCCTGTTGGGTCTGCAGAGGTGCAGACCCAGTAGTCTTTTCCTAAGTCCACTGTGTTCCTGACTTTGCCAAAAGTAGCTGCACCTCCCACTTATAACTCTTCCCCTTCTTGCTACCTTGCCCTATCCAGAGACTCTGTTTTCAGGATTCTGTTCCTTGCAGTCAAAGTGCCCTGGGGAAAGGCTTCTCTAATTACTTCCCTTGGGTCCTGTATTTGAGGTAGCTTTTCTTTTCTTTCTTTTATTTATTTATTGAGACAGAGTCTCACTCTGTCACCCTCCGTAGAGTGCCATGGCCATGGTGTCACAGCTCACAGCAACCTCAAGCTCTTAGGCTTAAGCAATTCTCTCACCTCAGCCTCAGCCTCCCATGTAGCTGGGACTACACATGCCCGCCACAATGCCCGGCTACTTTTTGGAGACGGGCTGATCTTAGTCAGTCTGGTCTTGAACCTCTGAGCTCAGGCAATCTACCCGCTCCACCTTCTCAAGTGCTGGAACTATAAGCGTGAGCCACGGCAGCTGGCCTTAAGGTAGCTTTTCTTTAAAAAAGAAAAAAATCCACACACTTTATTGATGTAGGATTATATATAAAAATACTATATATATTTAGTATTTACAACCTGATAAATTTGAGGATAAGTGTATACTCATGAAACTGTCACCACCATCAAGGTCCTAAACATATATATTTCAGTGTTTTGTTTTTATTTGTCCAAATTTATTTTTTTTTATATTCAAAATATGTCTTGTATTACCTAGGAATTTGGAATGGCGTGGAAGTCTATGCTGATTAATGATTTTACGTGTAGCTGTGAGTCCTGGGAAACCCAGGCTTTATGATACTAGTCTTTTTGGTGACTCCTCATATGACATATGACAAATTTCCCGGGATCTCTACCTGCTCTGTTCCCTCCTCAAAAAATAAAAATAAAAATAGTCTGACCCCATCAATAGTCCCATTTTCTGAATATTGTAACAACTTCCTTTACAATGTCTGTAGTTAATACTGTGTTCTCCTGGAAGTTCTGTGCTTAGATCACTTTATTGTAAAAATATCACGTTTCTGTGGCTCAAAGGAGTAGGGCACCGGCCCCATATGCCGGAGGTGGCGGGTTCAAACCCAGCCCTGGCCAAAAAAAAACTGCAAAAAACCCCCCAAAACAAACAAACAAACAAAAAATCATGTGTTTCTATAAAAGAAGAAAAATGTATCACTTTCAGTTCCCCATTTTGAGTATACTCAGACTTATATTAACTTTTATGACCTCTGCAGCATTTTGGGCAAAAATGTTCTGAGAGACTTTGTGTTTATTTAATTGTTCCGTAGAAGACAAGCCATTTGAAACCACGTTGCATATATGAGTTATTTTATGTCCTATTTTTTAAATGACTTTCTTTAAAATTAAACATCTCTCTCTCAGATACAAAGCCCTTTATATTTTTATTTTAAAACATCTGTTTATTATGATTATTCTGCTGTTCGGAATTACTCGGTGATGGGCAGATGTTTCATCTATATAATTTTGATGATGCATTTTCTACTTGCTGTAAAAGAGATTTGGTTCCATAACGTGGCAAAATGTTATAAAGAAGCTGAGAGCTCAGGGTATTTACATTCAGCCCTTTTGGATTTCCCTCCTGGCTTTACAGATGTGGATTTTAATCCTGCTTTATATTTTTCCTGAGATTCATTTTCCAGCCCAATTTCAGATCCCCAGGATAAAAAGTACTCTTGTCCAAAACCATTTTATCATAGTTTATTTATACACACATGAACACACCACGTGGACACATTCTGTACCTGATACATTTAACCCAGCGTAGGATTTTTGTTTTTGTTTTTATTTTTATTTTTTGATATCTTAGGTCTATAAGGTTTGTGTGCTAACATAGCAAATATTACCTATTCAATAATATTTTTTGAAAATAATTAACGGTGTGACCCAGATACTGGCTGTGATTGAAAATCTGCCTTTGCAGGATGAAACAAATCTGACACATTGTTAGGAAAAACGTATCTGTCAGCGACAGTTCTATTAAATACTATCTTGGCGATGGAAGGTATTTTATTATGACTGTGTGCCTGAGTTTTCACGGGTATTTTACAGAAAACCCATAGACTACGTTTTTTCTTCATTTTTCTGAAAAATTGTTAACTTGTCTTGAAAGCGTATTTGGACTTCTATTCACAATTGTATGCATGAAAATACATTCAGTCATTGAGTGGCTACAAGGCCATGGCCATAGCAGGGCTCTATTTCTTGAGATCCAGTTCAATAAGGATTTATTGGGTTCTCACACCCCTTTCTTCTCACAGAAAAACTGGCTATCCATCATCAAATCTGTGACCTTACAAATCGTGGAATTTGATTATGCTTCAGATCAGCTACTGATGACATGACACGATTTAAATCTATTAATAATAAATGTCTATTTACATTAATTTGCATTATTTTCCAGAAGCTGTCAGAACAACAAAACCTAAGAATGATGTCACTCTCCACACAATTTATATTCCAAGCCACCCCCAGTAGTGCTTCCCAGATAGGGCTCACATTTTTCTCCAACTTTAACTTTTCTTATAGAGCTCTCCCTACTACTATAGTCACATCCCCCAATCCTACCTACCCATAAAGACTAGATTCAAATACCATCTTAAAGATTCCTTAATAGGTATAACAATAAAGAATTTCTCCCCACTCTAAATTCCTCTTTGTGAATTTGTCCCAACTTATGTTATTATTACTTTTGCAAGTCTTAGCTCACTTAATATGCCACAGTCCCACACACAGTGTCTTGGGCATGGTATCTGCTCCATAAATACTAACAGAATGAATGAATTAAAAATAAACACTTGAAATTTTTCAGGTGGAAAATGCAAATGGTTCATCAAATTTTAGCATCATAAAAGCTGCTTTTATCCTCTCCTTCCTTCTGGAGCTTATTGTAGCCTCTGATCACAGTTAAAATTAAGGCATTTCTACTTGGAATATGGACAGAGCCAAGTCAGTTCTGCCCAATAGACTTTTCAGTGTGATAGAAATAGTTTGTAGTCACGCTTTCTAGTATGGAAGCCAATAGCCACTTGTGGCTATTTAAATTTAAATTTAAGCAAGTTTAAAAAATCACATCTTCACTTGCTCTACCTACAATTCAAGTTTTCAGCAGCTACATGAGATGAGCTAGTGGCTGCTGTGTAAGAAAATATAGCTCTAAAAGTCATAACGGCTATTGATGTTCATATTGTGCTAAAAAACTTCATCTGGGCCAGGATCAAGGTCCACTAGGGTGAGACTCTGAGGGCATGCCCGTAACAGTTGACCTTTAAACATTGCACCCAAGGGTACCTCGCTGGCATCCCCCTAGCTTTAACCCTGCATTTCTTTGATAATTAGCCAGAATTTCTCACCACTGACACTTTACCTTATGGTAAGCCACAGATGCCATTGGGGAACAACTACCGACTATCCAATAATTATGTTTTGTAAAGAATGAATTGTTCACAGTTCTAATAAAATGTTCTTTCTGTTGTTGTGGGAATAGCAACGTGTTTTCTTTGTCCCTTCATATCAGACCTTATTTTTATAATCAAATCAAATATTACCGCCTTTACGAAGTCACTTTTGGTACTTTGGTGCTTCTCTTGACAAAACTGAGTTTAAATAGTGGGTACAAAGTGTGACCTAAACAAGCTACTTAACTTTTTTTTTTTATTATTGTTGGGGAATCTTTGAGGGTACAAAGAAATACTGCTTGCATTTGTTAAATAAAGCCCCTTTTATAATTATGTCCCACCCCCAAGAAGTGTGTCACACACTCTGACCCCCCTACCCCCTTCCCTTTCTCTACTCTTCATTCCTCCACCTCCCACCATGTACTAGCATCAAAATGGTCCTAATATCAGAATTGAGTACATTGGATTCTTGCCTTTCCATTCTTGGTGATGCTTTACTAAGAGAAATATGTTTCAACTCCATCCAGGCTAATACAAGAGATGTAAAGTCACCATCTTTTTTAGTGGCTTTCAATTTCTTGGCCCTCAGTTTACTTCCATGCTGCATGGTGAGGCTAACACCTAAATCATGTTAATTTTCTTCCGTCTAAAGAGTATTTGTACTAAATTCAGAGATTCCATTCAACAAGGGAGATTTGGCCATTTTTTTTTTTTTTTTTTTTTGAGATGGAGCCTCAAGCTATCCCCCTGGGTAGAGTGCCATGGCATCACAGCTCATAGCAACCTCCAACTCCTGGGCTCAAGCGAGTCTCCTACCTCCGCCTTCCAAGTAGCTGGGACCACAGG
>CAUYQV010001390.1:0-21914 GCA_963574575.1 Galagoides demidoff | reverse complement strand
AAACTGATCAACACAGCCTTCATGTCATTTTCTCAGTTATTATTTTAAAACGTTCTGATTCTACTCTTAGAGAGATTCACTTGTACCCCTGTAAGATAAGCCTCAAAAATGGTCCCTCCAATCCCCCTCCCTCCACCCATTCCCTCCCTTCTCCCTCCCCCCCCCACATTCTTAGGCTATTTGGTGATAGCTTTCATATAAAAGGTATAGATTAGTTTCATAATAGGGGTGTGTACATTGGATACTTTTTCCTCCATTCTTGTGATACTGGGGAAACATTTCTTTAAATTAATGTGATTGGCTGCTCCTACACAGAGATAGTTATTATCTAATTCTCTCTCTTCACTTTCTTAGGTGAAGTCTTTGTACGTACTTAGAGTTTATATTTGGAGTCCCTCCACGCTTTAATCTGTAGATTTTTTTAGAGACTACCATTTTCTGACTACCCTTATATAGAATTGTAGCCATTTTGTCACACGAATGTCTTATTTCAAACATTACTTGACAATGACTTGAGGGCTCTGGTCCAAGATCGTATAAAAAAAAGAATACTGGGGAGGATCATAAAACATACACCTTCAGTCCCGACAAAGGAATGTCACCCAGTGTTTAGTCTCTGTGTCTCCTGCACCATGTTGGGTTGCTTAGGTGCAAAATATCATTTTGCATAACGAAGGTTACACAACTGAGATTCAACCACTATTGTCCTAAATGGTGTGAGTGTGAGTGCGTGTGTGTGTGTGTGTGTGTGTGTTTTGGAGGGAGGGAATTGAGAGTATTAGCTACGAAAACCATTAGCAATTCCTCGTCGATCCCAATCAGCCTAAACATTTTTCAGAATCTCGCCTAGACTCTTGCACTACTTTAGTCTGCAACGAGGCGATTAATTCACACAGGGGGCTGTTTATTTAATTGTTGCAACAGTATATAAAGCCAAGGCACTATCTGATCTCCTATTCTTGAATTTTTAAAGCCCAAATGGTGAACAGCAAGCAAGGCCACTAGTTTTATAGCTTCATGAATTAGTTCAGCTGAAAAATATTTTGCCCATTTTCATTTGGGAGACTTTGGGGGCCAGGAGACGGGGGAGGGGCGGCAGAGGATTTGTTAGCCAGCACTAATCGGTTCTTGGCCTCAAGCAATTCTCTGTGGCTGAATAAAGGGAAGAGATAATTATTCTCCTTAATCACTGCATCAATGAGTGCATTTAGAACCCTCTCCTTAAAGGCTGACCAGATTTCCCAGAGAATATTCTCAACGTTCCACTGATCTGATTTTGCAATGAATGAATATTCTGAAAATATCTGCTAGCAGAGCCTTTCTTGTTTGCCTGGGATTCTGAGAGACAAGGAACCTCCAGTGGCTTCAGATGGGTGACCTTTCTTATATCTGTCACCAGGCTGTTAATGAGAGAGCCGGTTTTACATCTTTGCAACTCGGTGCCATGGCTGAAATCCCCAAGGAAAAGGATCCAGAAGCTAATTGCCTTTTCTTCTTTCTCTCTCTCTCTTTCTCCCTTCCAGCCTCCTGCCCTTTGCTGTGATGTCATTTTCATCTGAAGTTGGGGATTTGTGACTTTAGGAATGGATGAATGACTGAGAAGGGAAACAGAGGGGCAAGGGAGATGCACACAGGCCTCGGAGGTTTCCATTTTGCCAAAAGGACTTTCGGAGTCTTTGCAGGCTTAAGAAAATATATGCAAAGAAAATGTGTGGTTCTGCAAGTTTATTCTTCTGTCTTTGATCTATCAATACAGGAAGGTCAATGTCTTGGGGTACGGTAGAAATTGAACTGAATTTTCACGTGACTTATTCTGGAGCTCATGTTTGTCAACAGAGCTTGAAAACACACTAGGCTCCCTACAATTCCCATTCCGCTCGATTCCTTCTCCCCCAGCCCTGCCTGTTCATAACCTTACCTGCTCCATGAAGCCTTCCTGAGTACCCCTCCACCACAGGTGACCCTCTCTCCTGTATCTTGAGGTGAGTTTGCTGGGCCTAAAGTTTATCCGACCTTATTAATTTTTGTAAAGAAGTCCATTTTTCTTTTTTCTTCTTATGTTTTTAGGCAGAGTCTCATTTTGTCTCCCTCGGTAGAGTGCTGTAGCATCATAGCTCACAACAACGTCACACCCTTAGGCTCAAGCAATTCTCTTGCCTCAGACTCCCGAGTAACTGGGTCTACAGGCCCCTGCCACAACACCTGGTTATTTTTAGAGATGGGGTCTCTCTCTAGCTCTGGCTGGTCTCCAACTCCTGAACTCAGGCGATCTGCCCACCTTGGCCTCCCAGAGTGCTAAGATGACAGGTGTGAGCCACTGTGCCTGACCCTACTTTTTCTGATAATAAATCGTATTTTATATATTTGCTTCCAGAAAAACTAGAGCATTCCTGCAAGTATAAGAAATAAAATAGAACAAAAAATATTAAAAACTCCCCCTGTGTTGCCCAGATGAAAGGTGTACATAGAAGATATTAGTGATGCTTCAAATATAGAGGCTTGGAAAACAGATCGAAGTTGAATCCTAGGTCTACCGTCTTGGCTATAGACAGTAGACCTAGGATTCAACCTGGCCCCTCAGTAATACCCTTGGCCCCTCTGTGCCAATTTTTCCAATAATAGGTTGGGGATAGTATATTGCCTAGCCTGTAGTTCATTATGAAGTTAAATGTGTTGATGGAAAAGAAGCCATACTCTGTAAAATACTTTAAAGAGGTTTACTCTGAGCCACATTTCAGAACCAGGACCCAGAGCTATCCCCAAGAAACCTTCTGTAAGCAGATTTGCAGTGGTGGGGTTGCAGTTTGATTTTATATATTTCAGGGAGAAAGGAATTACAGGTAAGGTCATAAATCAATAGAGCATACATTGATTTGGTCCCCAAAGGTGGGACATCTCAAAGTAGGGGGCTTACAGGTTACAAAGGGGTTTAAAGGTTCTTCACTGGACAATTGGCTGAGAGAGTTAGGCTTTGTCTAATAGACCAGAAGGCAGCAAAAAGGAAGGTTTGAGTTAAGAGAGGGTCTGTTAATCAGAGATAAACCACGGGATGTACCCCAGACAAGAGTGGTTTGTTGTGTCTATCGAGGCCCTGCAGGTAGGACTTACATAGCCTTAGGCCTGTTAATGAGTCACAAAGGACGTCTCTAAGAAAGGGAGGGGGCCTGATGGGGCAGGTCTGATCTCCTTTCTCATGGCTAGCTGCTCAGGTTTAAAGATCTCCTTGACCAAGAGGCGGGGTCCAGTCAATCAGTTGCTAGGAATGGAGGAGCCTTCAGATTTCACTTTAGTTCACAATAAGTGAATCTATATGTAAAACTTTTAAAACATTGCCTGCCACATCACATCGTAAGCCCTATACATGTGCAAGCATTAATTATCATGATGATGATCCTGGCAATTATCATTAATAAACATGTAAAATGGCCGTCTCTTCTAGGCCCTTCCCTCTGCATGGGTGGTCAGAACTCTTGAAGACGTGGTGTGTACTATTTTACTGAATAAATCTGATACACTCACGTCATTCCTGCCTTAATCTTTCACCCCAATTTCTCATTTTGTGAACATTCCTTTTCTAATCTATTTCAGTGCATTTTTTTATGATATGCAATTTTCTAAAGCACCGTAAATCCTTTTTGAAATCAGGAAGGGTCTAAATTCATAAATAATCAACCTTTTTATCTTCAGAGCTCTTATTACCGGCATGCTTTTTCTCTTTTACCACATTGTGGCCATTTTAAGGAAAGAAATCATAACTTCATCATGTCCCCCATAATTCTTCAAAAGTTTTCTTGTATGTGGTAAGCGTCGTTGGTTGGTTTGCTAGATCTTTCTACGCACTTCCCATTTGTATGAATTTGTGTCACTGATGGGTTCTGTTATAGGACACGATGTCAATTGTCCAGAGTTTAGGGGGGAAAAGGGAAATAGTTGCATTTTCCGTTTCATGTTGTATCTCGTATCATTAGAGTAGAATGAGAAGGCAGAAAAGTGTCCTGATACCCATTAGGCTTCGTCCAAAGTGCTGTTAGGACTTCAGTTTCCCTCACAGCATTGATAGTAAGATTTCTTGTCCAGATACACACACAGGATATATAAATTCTATGGTTATTTGAAAAGGAACTTCTATTTTATTTCAGTCAACTTGTTTTTTATAAAGAAGACAGAGAGAGTGTGTCACTTGTTTGGTTAATGAGGAACTTAGAGCAGAGCTAGAGCTGGGGGAGCCCTACTTGAAGTCTGCTCTTCTTTCAACTATTGATTTGATAGTGTCCCTGTGCCTTTGATTTGGGTCCTGTGGTGACATTTCTAGAATATTCCCAGGGATTGTGTAAGTAAATTTTTTGTAAAGAAAATTTTGTGAGAGTTCATGAGAGTGAGAAGTGAGAAGCAATCCAAGGGTCTGTCAGGAGAGACAAACTGAAATGCATCCTGGACGTCCATAAATATAACAGAATGGGTCAGCATTAAAAAGGAAAATATGCGTCTACACTCATTAACGCCAAGACTAAAATACTTACTGTGCATTTGTAATGTTTAGATACTGAGAACCGTACAGAGAATGTTTTAATTTAAGGTTCAGAACCATCCCCGACATGGGTTGTATTTTTACTGGGGCTGAAACCATTGGGGAGTTTTCTCAATCAACTTGAACGTTCCTACCCAGAACCGTTATGCTGTCCTGACTTACACGGAAATAAGTCTAGGAAATATTGCTGTGAAAAGCCATACCCAGCCAGAAGCACAGCTGTTTTTACTGTGCTCCTGCGCTCATTTACACGTGGTATTT
This sequence comes from Galagoides demidoff, assembly GCA_963574575.1. NCBI lineage: Eukaryota > Metazoa > Chordata > Mammalia > Primates > Galagidae > Galagoides > Galagoides demidoff. The sequence goes on along the minus strand of CAUYQV010001390.1, from coordinate 17,125 downwards.
GTGTGTGTGTGTATTCCACTGTGTACACTATTTATTTATTTACTTATTTATTGAGTGAGTGAGCCAGACAGCATCTCAAGCTGTCACCCTGGGTAGAGTGCTGTGGCATCAAAGCTCATAGCAACCTCTAACTCTTGGGCTCAAGCAATCCTCTTGCTTCAGTTTTTCTATTTTTAGTGGAGATGGGGTCTCGCTTTTAGCTCAGGCTGGTCTCCAACCCATGAGCTCACGCTATCCACCCACCTCAGCCTCCCAGAGTGCTAGGATGACAGGCATGAGCCACTGCGCCCAGCCTCACTGTGTGAATAATTTAAAAGTTTTTAGAAGTGTAATATGAACGGCAAAATTATTAACCTATGCTCTGGCAGTGAGCTTACGAGTTTCTCATTTTTTGTATTTCCTACAGCAAGAAATTGTTCTATTGTCATACATGTATGTATGCAGGTATCTACATACTTTTAAAGTTAAAATGGTATACAGAATAATATTAAAAGCAGCCAAGAAGCTGCCCGTTAGAAAGAGAAGCCCCCAACAAATGAATTATTAAGACCAATCCCTTAAAGAGCACCCTAAAAACTTGATTTCCCGAACTCAACTTACATTTTCTTTTCTGTTCATCAAAGCAGCCTGTGGGGACAAACACAGGCTTCTGATGCCTCTCAGATGCCATCAGCCAGCCCCTCTTATGTGGTGCAGAGACAGGCGTGCCCCACGAGTGCGAGACGTGTCGTCTGAAGACCCAGCTCCCTGTGATTCTCTTTATGACCCTGGTTCAACCTGCCTTGATTTTCCACAGGGAAGCTGAAGTGGAAATTACTCTTTTGGAAAGGGATTTTCAAAGCTGAGACTTCACTCAACCTCGGCCAATCATTAACTTTTCATCCTCTTATAAAACTGAGACTGTGGCTGGTTCAAAGCCCAGGACCCTGGGCCTTAATTGAATTAACTCGGTTTTCCATCCTCGGGAAGGATCATTCCAAACCGTATCATTTAGCCAGGGCTGCCCTTCCTGGCGAGAACACAGGCACCCATTGAGAGGAGGATGGCCGAGTCAGGACTGTGGCACGCACGTTGGGGCCTGAGTGGAAAAATGGGACACTCTCCGGAGGGGACAAAACACTTTCTGTTTCCTACACTTTTAAGTCCAGCATGACTGTGTCTCGGCACCACTGTGTGTCCGCCAAAGCAAAGACAGCGGCCAGCCCACGCGGCTCAGCAGCCATTGGGCTCCCCTGGCTCGTTCTGACTTCGTGCTCCTGCATCTTTTACCTTCCTCCCCTGGAAGGAGGCCTTCTCCTTCTCTTCTCAACACCCGTCCTTCCCATTCCCCCCTTTCAGTCCTAACTTGCTACTTACTGCTCAGCAAAACCTCCTCCTAGCAAGAGCTTCAATGATTGCAGCTTCTCTCAGGCCCCCTTCCCCCCTTACACAGGCATTGCTGTCCCTCTCCTGGTGAAATCAACATCCTCCAGCAACCTCACATAAAGAGTCGGTGGGATCACGCCTATGGTTCATCCTATAAGGGTACATGTGACTCTCTCTAAATGTAGGATATAAATGTCTTAACACAATAACTAAGAAAATGACAGGAAGGCTATGTTAACCCGGTGGTTGAAAGTATTTCATGTTGTCCTTAGCTATAGCACTGTGCTCCCAACGATATCATTAATGTTCCCAGACAGGATTTAATAAAAAAAAAAAGTCGCTAAATGACTAGTGCTTGAAGTCATTTGCAAAACTGAGACAAGTGGATTAGTGACATTCTTCTGTCAAACTACTAAGTGTGCAGAGGAGCTAGAATTAGAATGATAAGAATTATGACAAAGGTCTGATAACTAGAAAGCCCAAGATTTTGAGGTGGCTGTGAATGGTGATGAGGGTGACATAGTGAGAGTCTGTCTCAAAAAAAAGAAAAAGAAAAAAAATCACGAGAGGAAGAGTTCACGAGACAAAGAGCTCCCCTCGGAACTGGAAGTCTGCTGAGGGTAGGCGGCTCTCCCCCTTCGTGAAGTGAATTCTCTCAATGAGCTTTTGCACGGTGCTATGCACGACTCAGGTTTCCCTCACGGTGCTATGCATGACTCAGGGTCCCCTGCATATTTGACGGATGACGCATTGTCAGGCAAACAAGAAGACGACGTCTCTCATGCCTGAAAGCTGGCACGATTTTGATACAAAAATACGCTTTGAAATAATTTTAAATTCTTGAAAGCTAAATTATAAAGGAGTAGAGAGTGTTTTTCTTTTCTTTCAAAATATTTCTGGTCTCCTATGGAGAGGCTTTCGCTTTTGAGGGTAATCTCTTAAAGACCACTAACATCTACCCAACCACAGAACATTTCGGCATGCTGAACCTTAGAATTAGGGATCCGCTGAAGGAAATGTAGAATTAAAAGCTCAAATTGAAGCTGACACTTGGGCTTCATCTCCGAGACAGTGCAGGGAAAAGTCTCTCTGTGTGGGATAGGAAATGTAATTTGCGAGTCGAAGACAGTGGAGGAGGCCCCTGGGTTTATTTTATTTGGATTGCAGGTCCGTAATGTCGTCGCTGATCTGAACGGTTCCCTGGCAGTGGTGGCTAATGCCGTCCGTCTCTGCGAACCCCATTTTGGTATATGAAGTCTTTGGAGGTAATTCTCCAGTGTGTACCAATCTAATCAGAAGGAGATGCTTCTGAATTAACGAGTGGTGGTCAAGTTCTGCATGAAAGCAAAGCGCCTTCCTTGAGCAGGGTGAGTTAACATCTGGAAACTCCCGCAGGCTCCCAGACAATCAGGTCACTTTCCTCTGCTCTCTCTCTCCCATTCCTTTCCTTCCCAGCTACCGTCCCCCTCCTTCTGGGTCAGTCTCCGACTGTTACTCTGAGTTAACACGGTTACTTCCAGCACAGCTCCCTAAGAACTGCATTTTGCCAGCCTTTATTCCCCTCACCGCCCCGTTTTTCTTGAGCAATTCGGTCAATTCGTTTTAAGACAAAGCACGTGAAAATACTAAGAGCGTGTTGAAGACAGAAACCCGAAGATTCATAGAGAGAAAAGGGTTGTTTAAAGGAGACGGCACCCTGCGTAGAAATCGGATGACTGAGCGTGGTGGCGGGCCTGCCACGTCGGGAGCTGCTCATCACCTTTACTAGGAACAGAAAGGGGGGCTGAGGAATAGTTAGATCGTTATCATTCCATGCCTTCTGATTCTACTTTAGACAAGAAAATGATGAAAATAGGTCCTCTTGTTACTGGCCCTATCTGAAACTTAGTGAGGTTGGTAAAATATTGGAAAAGCAAGCAGGACAGCCGATTCTGTCCTCAGGGTAAGCCCACCCTGCTAACCTGCATGACTTTGCTGTATAACGCAGGTGGGTGAAGAGGAAGTCTGCACCACTTGTTAAGAATGTTGACCGGGAGACTGAGGACCATGATGATGATGTTGTAATAATCGCAGCCCTACATGGAGTCCTTTTAATTTTTATTTATTTATTCATTTAGTTATTTTTTGAGACAAGGAGTCTCACTTTCTTGCCCTCAGTAGGGTGCCATGGCATCAGCCTAGCTCACAGTAACCTCAAACTCTTGGGCTCAAGCCGTCCTCTTGCCTCAGCCTCCTGAGTAGCTTGGACTACAGGCACCCACCACAATGCCCAGCTATTTTTAGAGACTGGGTCTTGCTCTTTGTTCAGGCTGATCTCAACTCCTGAGATCAAGCGATTCACCTGCTTAGGCGTCCCAAAGTCCCAGCTAGGATGACAGCTGTGAGCCATCACCCCTGGCCCACAGAGTCTTCTAAATGTACCAATATCTTTCATTTGCTTTATCTCATTAAATCCAGACAGCAACCTCATACAAAAGGTTCTATTGTTACCCCGATTTTATCTATAAGACAAAAAGTTCCATTTCCAAATAAGAGTCTCCATTCACAGCCGACTCTGACTCTAGAGCTTATGTTATTATCCAGAATAAAATTTAGGGAGCCCATAGCAGCATCACTTCTCACTCTTTGCTTCAAATTCTTCTTATTCTTTTTCTTTGCTGTGTGTACTTTTTTCACCGGAATGGGATTCCTTTCTTCAGTAGTGAGTTTGTTCTGACCTAAGTTGAGGAGTGTTGGGAGGAGGTGATGGCTCAGGCAGTTCTTCCCATGAGCGAGCGTGGAAATGCAAATTCCAGAAAAAAGTCTTGCCCAGGGAGCACTGGCCATGGCTGTTCGCGTGCTCTTCCTAAACTTGATGACACTCAGAGGATTTTCATCCTCTGCCTTCTGATTCCCTGGGAGAAACCCTGCCTTTGGAAACATTCCCCCCTCCAAGTTAGTTAATACCCCATCAATCTGAGATCAGCATTATTAAAGCTGGAGGATATTCCTTATTTTTCCCTTAAGGCAAATTGTAACTGGAACAAACACCCTGTCTGGCCTAACTTCCTAGCAGAGTGCTGTGGTCACCTTAAGAACGGCAGTCATAGAAGCTTGGGTTCAAATTTTCATTTCCATAATTCTCTAGTGACATTTTCTCTTTGTCTTAGTTTATTAGTGGCCCCATAAAATAGAGGTCATGGTAACTACTTCCAAGAGTCCTCAGGAATGTTACTATGAAATTTCCTTGCCTAACATAGGCACTCTGTGAATGTTGCATGCTATGACCGTTATTATTATAATTGTTATTAATATTATTTTCAGACAAAGTTATGGGTACCACGTGGAACCACGTGATGGTGTGAAGGGCCTTTAACCAAGCTGACTAATCTGAAGCATGAGCTTTGTTCAGGAATAAGAATGATTAGCCATCACTGATGAGTGCGTCATTTCCCACGTGAGAGGCAACCCTGAATAATCTGCCTGGCTGCTGTGCAGACTGAAACGCCACGCTCTATATAACAAATGCATCTTTTTAGACCAACGGTAAATGACCCAAACCCTTCCCGAGCCCTGATTCTAAGTCAATAAAATAACTGCTGTTCTGCCCTCGCTAATCCTCGGCATGCGCCCAAATTTAACTTTTCCCTGGATTTTTATTTTCGGAGGTTGATTATTTTCAGCAGATGGATGGGGTGTCCGTGGCAAGGCATTGCTCATTGAACCCACAGCTCATATTTCTTTAGATAAATATACCACATGCTGTAATCCAGGATTCCAGTGGGCATCCCATCCGAGGAGAAGCTTTGAGGCTAGAAGTCAATCAACTCCAAGGGCGGGAGAGTCACAGACCCGGGATTTCGTGATGTGAATGAGGGTCTTGCTGGGAGACTTCTTTGTTTATTTACTCAGACATGAGACATGAGGAGAATTAGGCTACTCACTATATGTCTACTCTCAGATATCATCGACCCTGGATAGCAATAATCTTTAGAGAGCAAGAAAGCAGACATTCACTTTCTAAATAGTCACGGACGGATAATGTAAAGAGGGTAAATTATAAGTGCAAATATTTTTTATCTAGGAAATTTGCTTTATATGACACACATGTTTCAAATGTTGTAGTTTTGATGTCTTTTCCCAAGTAGTGAGGGGCTTTTTGTAAAAAAAAGCTCTGTTGTCTCCAAGTCATTCTTTGGCTAATGTAGGATCCTCAAAAGTGCACGGTGATAAAGCTTCTTGGTTGAAGTTGTCCCATTCGCTTTGTTATCACTGTGGAGAGAGAGAGAAGGGTGATGTCGGCAAGCCATTGTGTGCATACAAGCACCCAGGTGTGTGCAGCAGGGCTGCAGAGGGCTATGAATTGAGGAGAAGTCCGCAGGTGCTTCAAATAGTTAAAACAAAGGCATGGGGCTCATTCACCACACATAAATGCCCCCCAAACTTAGTGTTCTTAGTGTGTAAAGATCTCCAACAAATCCATGAATAAAACTCCAGGGAATAGAAATATGGACCCAGAGAATGAACAGTTCACAAAAGGAAAAGTACAAATGGCCAATACACACGTGAAAAATGCTTGATCTTCATAATAATGAAAGAAATTCATAACCACACCATGTTGGGTTTTCCTCTGTCATTGCTGATTTTTAAATCAGTTTTTGCAAACATTAGCTTTAAGTTTGGGGTGGCTGTCATGAGACAGCCAGTTACCTCTTCTGAAAGCTATTATGGCTTAACGATACATTTTATTATTTGGTAGTTCTCTACCCCGGATTTCTGTATCTGTTTTCCAAGAGTTGACTGGTTATTTTTTGCATATTTTCCCCTAGATAAATTTTAGAATCACTCTTTCAAATTTCAAAGTGTACCTTAGGTGTTTGGATTGGCGCACATCAATCATATAGATTAATTATAAATTAATTTAGAGAGAAATAACCCATTTACAATATTGTCTCCCATCTTCAAAGTTACGTTGCTTCTTTAGCCATGGCTTGGTCCTCCAGGTCCTCACGTCACCCAGGGCGTTCAGCAGATGACCGGAAAGTCACGTGTCTGTGACTCTCCTGCCCTTGGAGTTGATTGACTTCTAGCCTCAAAGCTTCTCCTCGGATGGGATGCCCACTGCAATCCTGGATTATAGCATGTGGTATATTTATCTAAAGAAATATGAGCTGTGGGTACAATGAGCAATGCCTTGCCACAGACACCCCATCCATCTGCTGAAAGGGCTGTAGCTGGAGCCCTTGTGGGCTAACACACCTTAGTAAATACCTAACTGTCAAATAAATGAATTAATTTACAAATGAAGGAATGATCCAAGTCACAACAGCGGGAACACAAAGCAGGTTTGTCTCTGCTGGACGCAGGCCCTGCTGTCCTTAGGGGTCCACTGTGTTCCTTCTGTTTTTGCCCGTGTCAGTTTGCCTTACTCCCCTGGGCCTGGGTACGTGCTGTTGCCTTTCACAGAAGCACCACCCCCTCCCCCCTCCACCTGTAGCCAACTTCATCTATGTCCTGCCCGACTCAGGCCTCAGCGCAGAATCACCTCTTTCGGAAAGCCTTGATAGAACCTACCCTAAAACTGAATTTAGTGCTCACCCCATCATATCACGAGTATTTCCTCCATGACCAAACAAGCATGCCCCTTCCTTCCCTTTTTAAAAATACAACTGGGCATGGTGGCTAAGTGGCACAGCCCCATCAAACACTATCCGGGTCATTTGGGGGGAGACATTTCAGTTTTGTCATATAGAGGGGTACAACAGAAGTCATGAAAGTCCCTTCCACAAAGGGTCATTGTGAGGCTCAAACACATTACTGTGCATGAAACATCTAGAACAATACTTGGCATGTTACACTAAGATGGGCCATTTGTCCTTATTACTTGCGTAAGCTATGTTTGTACAAGCTGTCCCATCACAAGGCACCAGAACATAGTCCATTTTATTTCTTGTTTTATCCCAAGTGCCAAAGCTTTGCTAGGTATATTTCAAGTGCTCTCTATATAGTACTAGATATAGATACAGATATATAACATTTTGAGACAGAGTCTCACTCTGTCACCCTGGTAGAGTGCCATGGCATCATCACAACTCACAGCAACCTGAAACCTTTGGGCTCAGGTGATCCTGTTGCCTCAGCCTCCTGAGTTGCTGGAACTACAGTCAGCGCCCACAACGCCGACCTAGTTTTTCTATTTTTAGTAGAGACGGGGTCTTGCTCTTGTCAGGCTAGTCTCTAACTCCTGAGCTCAAACCATCTACCTGCCTTGGCCTCTCAGGGTGCTGGGATTACAGGTATGAGCCACCCCACCTGGCATAAGTATTTGTTATGCTAACAACTTGGTATATTAGCCTCGTGGTGGCTCCACTCTGCTTTAATGGCAATGCTTTATTTATTTAATAGATAATTTCTTTATTTGACTATCCTCATAGAAAGTTATACTGTATTCTTGTAATTTGTCCATTCTCTGCATGGAGGTTGGGTTGGGTTTTTGTTTGTTTGTTTTCTTTAGTGGTGCTTTTCTGGATCCTAGCTCTTTTTTTTTTTTTTTTGAGACGGAGCCTCAAGCTGTCCCCCTGGTTAGAGTGCCATGGCATCACAGCTCATAGCAACCTCCAACTCCTGGGCTCAAGCGAGTCTCCTGTCTCCGCCTCCCAAGTAGCTGGGACCACAGGCGCCCGCCACAACGCCCGGCCATTTTTTTTTTGGTTGCAGCCATCATTGTTGTTTGGCGGGCCCGAGCTGGGGATTCGAATCCGCCACCTTTGGTGTACATGGCTGGCGCCTTAGCCGATTGAGCCACAGGCGCCGAGCCTAAGCCCAAGAGTTTGAAGTTACTGTGAGCTGTGACACCATAGCACTCTACTGATGGTGACATAGTGAGACTCAAAAAAAAAAAAAAAACCCAAAGAAAATAACACCTATGGTGGCTCACACCCATAATTCCAGCTCTTTGGGAGGCTGAGTTGGGAGGATTCCTTGAGGTCAGGAGTTTGAGACCAGACTGGGTAACTTAGCAAGATTCCTGTCTTTACAAAAAAATTAAAAAATAATTAGTCAGATAGATGCAGCTATAAGACTGCAGTCTCAGCTACTTAGGAAGCTGAAGCAGGAGGGTGGCTTGAGCTTATGAGTTAAAAATTAAAGTAGCCATAATGATGCCTAAATGAGAGAGAGATCCTGACTCTGAAGCAAACAAACAAAAAACACATATGAGGCTGGGCATGGTGGCTCAGGCCTGTAATCCCAGCACTCAAGAAGGCTGAGGCAGAGTGATTGAGGGTGAAACCTTGTCTCTAAAAATAGCCGGGTATTGTTGTGGGCACCTGTAGTCCCAGCTACTCAGGAGACTGCGGCAAGAAGTTCGCTTGAGCCCAAGAGTTTGAGGTTGCTGTGATCTGTGATGCCATGGTGGTGACAAAGTGGGACTCTGTCTCAAAAAAACAAAATAAAGCCACCTACAGTATTGAATTGTATGACAGTTAAATTAGTTAAAAGAGAATAAACAAGGCCAGGCCTGGTGGTTCACTCCTGTAATCCTAGCACTCTACGAGGCCAAGGCAAGTGGATTGCCTGAGTTCATAGGTTCGAGACTAGCCTGAGCGGGAGCAAGACCCCCCATCTCTAAAAATAGCCAGGCAGTTGTGGCTGGTGCCTGTAGTCCTAGCTACCTGGGAGACTGAGGCAAGAGGATCACCTGAGCCCAAGAGTTTGAGGTTGCTTTGTGCTATGACACCATGGCACTCTACCAAGGGCAACAAAGACTCAGTCTGCAAAAAAAAAAAAAAAAGAACAAACACTTAAAACAATGTCCATCACATGAATACTCATGTGCTCATCACCCTGGCCAAGAAATAAACCTTTGCACACACAGTTGATGCCCCTTGTATACATTTCTGCCACTGCATCTCTTTATTTTTTCCACCATGTTTAGGCAGCATGGGGAACTTTAAAACATGTTTGTATTGTGGTAAAATATACATAATATAAAATTTATTGTCTTAACCATTTTTAAGTGTACAGTTCAGTGGCATTTAAGTATATTCTCATTGTAGTGTGATGCTAACCACCCTCCATCTCCAGAACATTTTCATCTTCCCAAACTGGAATTCCATCCCCATTAAACACTCACTCCCCATTGTGGGAATTATTGTCTCAGAATGTTTTTCCACGTTTACTGCATATGAAGGACAGTATCCATGGATGACACACATGCTTTGGCAGGTTTTTAAATGACCTCTAACTGGTACAATATTGAACATGTTCTAGTTCAAATCCACTGCAGTATGGTATGAGTACTTGATCTGTTTTTGTGGCTCATATAGAGGAGTCTTTTCATCTACCATGTTGGGTAGAGGCGAGGGCTGCACAGAGACTTAGGTTCAAATCCCAGTTCCACCACTTCCTTGCTATGTGACCTCAGGCAAGTAGCTTGACTTCTCTGAGCCTCATTTTCCTCTCCTATGAAACCCTCCCTGGGACAATTGCAGAGGTTGAAAAAAGCCCTGCCTGGGACTGGCTTCGGGTATACCACTATGCTGCAGGAGCTGTACTTCTGAGCCAAGATCCAGCCTCAATTAGGGCCTTGCTCCTTCCTGCTTTGGTAGGGCTGAGAAGCATTTCTGGGTCTCCTTTTCCTGCCAGCACATCCCTCAATTCCCAGACCTGTAATCTGAACCACATGTGCTGGACGCTTGCCCTCCTTCCCTCGTTCCCTCCTCCTCCTGCCCCAAAGAGGCCTCCTCAGTCATCCTGGTCACTTGGTTCCCTGATCATAACCTCATTCCCATGCTGCCTGGGCTTTGCGTGTCAGAGGGCATCTGTATCATGGGCCCCTGTGGGTCTGTTGGTGTGGGAACTCTCTGCCTATTCTGTGTGACTGTATTGTGGGTGTGTGGTTCACATATGAACTACACATCTTATGAATCTGTGTGTGTGCTATGGATATGTTTACTGTGTGGTAATGTGTGCTTTTTTCCCTTAGTTTTTGTTTCTTTTTTAAAGACAGAGTCTTTCTCTGTTATCCAAGCTCCATGGAGTACAGTGACCCAATTATAGCTCACTGAATCCTGAACTCCTGGGCTTGATTCTCCTGCTTCAGCCTCCCAAGTAGCTTGGGCTGTAAGAATGCATCACCACACCTGGATAATTTTTATTTTATTTTATTTTATTTTTTGAGACAGAGCCTCAAGCTGTCCCCCTGGGTAGAGTGCTGTTGCATCCCAGCTCACAGCAACCTCCAACTCCTGGGCTAAAGCGACTCTCCTGCCTCAGCCTCCCAAGTAGCTGGGACTACAGGCACCCGCCACAAGGCCCAGCTATTTTTTTTGGTTGCAGTCGTCATTGTTGTTTTGGCGGGCCCAGGCTGAATTCGAACGTGCCACCGTAGGTGTATGTGGCTGGCGCCTTAGCCACTTGAGCCACAGGTGCAGAGCCTTTTATTTTATTTTTAATAGATGGTGTCTCACTGTGTTGCCCAGGCTAGTTTCAAATTCCTGGTCTCAAGCGGTCCTCCTGCCTCAGTCTTCCAAGTTGCTGGAGTTGTAGGATGAGGTAGGAGGATTGCTTGAGGTCAGGTTGTGATCTTTTTTTGTTTTGTGAGGGCTCTTGGAGGGGAGTGATTGGGAAACTTGGACTTGGAGGGCTCTTGAGTGATCACAGTGGAGATGCAGGGGCTGGGATAGCACTCAGCTCACCTGGCTGCAGCCAGGCCAGGTAAACACCCAGGTAGTCCCCTGCAACCACAGCATAAAGAGCCTTGAGTTGGAGTCAGCCATGAACCAAGTTACCATCTAGCTTTTCTTCATAGCCTGAAAAGTGGGTCTGAGGCAGAATTCCTCAGAATTCCCTTAGCTCACACTTGTTCCTGGGCACACTGCTTCCAGCTTGAGGGCTTTCTTGTTCACATGCAGGCCAACCCAGAGGTGCTGAGCTGCTCATGGCCCTGAGAGCAGCCCTCCCACTGGAACATGTGGGATCTGGAGAACAAATAGCCATGTTCCTCACCCTCAGTGGGACAGCAGCTCTGAGGTAGGTATGTTCTATGCTGTTTCCCAGGGTCCCCAGAAGGACTAAGCTTCAGTTGTCTGTGAGGGTTTAATGGGGGAAAAATAAAGATGTACAGCAAGGATGGTGCTCGTAGCTCAGTGGTTAGGGTGCTGGCCACATGCACCCAGGCTGGCGGGTTTGAACTTGGCCTGGGCCAGCTAAACAACAATGACAACTGCAACAACAACAACAACAACAAAAAATAGCCGGGCGTTGTGGCAGGTGCCTGTAGTCCAGCTTCTTAGGAAGCTGAGGCATGAGAATTGCTTAAGCCCAAGAGTTTGAGGTTGCTATAAGCTGTGATGCGATGGCACTCTACCGAGGGAGACAAAGTGAGACTCTGTCTCAAAAAAAAAAAAAAGATGTACAGCAAATAACTCAATATAGTGCTATAGAAGTCATAGGCTGGCATTGAGTAGGCATAATGAATCCTCTGTCCTTCATAACTGGGTGACCTTGGGCAAGTTAGTTAACCTCCCTGAGCCTCAAATTTTTAATTTTTAACACATTGACTGCCACACTAGAAAATTTTTTTTTTGCCCTTAGGGCTATGGTGTTTTATTAGGTCAAGATAGGTAGTCCCAGGCTAAAAATTAGCATAAGTTAAATACAACTCATATGGCAGATGTGTTAAATTGGAGATAATAGGCCAGGCACAGTGGCTCACACCTGTAATCCTAGCGCATTGATAGGCTGAGGCAGGAGAATTGCCTGAGGCCAGAAGTTCAAGACCAGCCTGGGCAATATACTGAGACCTCCCCCCACAACTATAAAAAATTTTAAAAATTAGCTGAGCATGGTGGTGCTTGCTTATAGTCCCAGCTACTCAGGAAGCTGAGAGGGGAGGATCACTTGAGTCCACTGCTCTCTAGGTTGGGAGATAGAGTGAGACCCTGTCTTTAAAATAAATACATAGGGGGAGCAGAGAGGGGATTGGTGTGCTCTCACATAATGGGCACAATGTAAAGATATATGGCACACTTCTTGGGTGCAGGACACAACTACAACTTGGACTTTACATAATTAATGCAAATAATGTAACCTAATTGTTTTGTACCCTCATATTAATCTGAAATTAAAATAAATAAATAAATAAATAAATAAATAATTGAGGATAATAATCCTTACCTGCAATGTTGTCGTAAAACTTCAAGTAAGTGATGCATAGAGAGGACTTGGCCAGGGTTAAGTGCTTCACTGGAGTTCAATGAGTTCCGATAAATTTTTTTTTTTTCCCACACAGAATTTCACTTTGTCAACCCTTGGTAGAGTGCCATGGCATCATAACTCACAGCAACCCCAAACTCTTGGGTTCAAGCAATTCTCTTGCCTCAGCCTCCCAAGTAGCTAGGACTACAGGCACCCGCCACGCCTGCCTATTTTTAGAGATAGAGTCTCACTTCAGCTCAGGCTGGTCTCAAATTCATGAACTCAAGCAATCCATCCTCCTCGGCCTCCCACAGTGCTTGGATTACAGTGTGAGCCACCATGTCCAGCCTGGGATATATATATAAAAGGAATAGCAAGCAATGAGAGAGAGGAGTCTGTGTTGTAGTTGTCATTGTTGTCTGGCAGGCCCGGACGGAGTTCGAACCTGCCAGCCCCAGTGTATGTGGCCAGCACCCTAGTCGCTGAGCTACAGGTGCCCAGCCAGGGATGGATTTTTTGTTGTTGTTGTTGCAGTTTGGCTGGGTCAAGTTCAAACCTGCCAACCTCGGTATATGGGGCCAGTGCCCTACTCACTGAGCCATAGGTGCTGCCCGGATTTTTTTTTTTTAAAGAGACAGAGTTTTACTTTGTTGTCCTTGGTAGAGTGCTGTGGCATCACAGCTCACAGGAACCTCTAGCTCTTGGGCTTAGGTGATTCTTTTGCCTCAGTCTCCCGAGTAGTTGGGACTATAGGCACCTGCCACAATGCCCAGCTATTATTTATTACAGTTTGGCCAGGCTGGGTTTGAACCCACCACCCTTGGTATATGGGGCTGGCGCCCTACTCACTGAGCTACAGGTGCTGCCTGGGATGGATGTTTTTAAAGGGATGTTTCAAGAATGATGCGGAAGGGATCTGTAGGTGGTCATGTGTAGCCTGGGTGTTAGTGCCGCATGAATGATGAGGTTCACTCCAGACCAATAAGGGAAATGAACATTTCAACCACATATCATTCAGGATGTATCTGTGGGAAACAAGAACGAAAATCAGCCAACTTGGTGCTTACAGAAGCAACACTGAGGATGGAGCTTTAAGTCAAGCCCATAAGATGACTTGCCAAATATCTGGCCCACCTAGGAATTTCTGCCTCTATTACTGGCAAGAAGATGGAGAATCACCCACTAGGGAATGTTGACTTCAAGAATACATGACCATAAATGCTTTAAAAATACATCTTGGCTCGGCATCTGTGGCTCAAGTGGCTAAGGCGCCAGCCACATACAGCTAAGGTGGTGGGTTCGAATCTAGCTCAACCCGCCAAACAACAATGATGGCTGCAACGAAAAAGTGGCCGGGTGCTGTGGTGGGCGCCTGTGGTCCCAGCTACTTGGGAGGCCGAGGCAGGAGACTCGCTTGAGCCCAGGAGTTGTAGGTTGCTGTGAGCTGTGATGCCATTGCACTCTACCCAGGGGAATAGCTTGAGGCTCTGTCTCAAAAAAAACCCACAACAACATCTTATTGGTATGATGGAATATTATTTAGCCATAAAAAGGTACGAAGTTCTGATAATGCTGTGACATGAAAACATTATATTAAATGAAAGAAGCTAGACATGAAAGGCACATTCACAGAGACAGAAAGTAGATTAGAACTGTGGTCCCCACCCCTGGGCTGCGGACATATGGGGTCCATGGTCTGTGAGGAACCTGGCTGCACAGCAGGAGGGGAGCAGCAGACTGGCCAGCAGGCAAGTGAAGCTTCATCTTTGTTTACAATCTGAGCTCCCCCTCCTGTCCCATCAGTGATGGTATTAGATTCTCATAGGAGCTCAAACCCTCCTATAAACTGCACATGGGAGGGTTGTAGGTTGTGAGCTCCTTATGACAACTGAATTTCCCCATTCCTAGTCCATGGAAAAAAATTGTCTTCCATGAAACTCGGTCCCTGGTGCCAAAAAGATTTGGAAGTACTGGATTAGAGGTTTCCAGAGGCTGGGGAAGGGCAGTATAGGGAGATTACTACCTAATGGTTACAGAATTTCTTTTTGGGGTGAAATATCTGGAAAAAGATAGTAATGGTCGCAGAAGACAGAGAAAGTAGTTAATGTCACTGAATTGCATGCTTAAAAATAGTTTAAATGACAAACACAATTTTAAAGTTAATGTAATACACCAAAAACCATTGACTTATATACTTTTAAGGGTGAATTGTATGGTATGTGCATTATATCTCAATAAAGCTATTTTTTCTTATTTTTGAGGCAGACTCTCACTCTGTTACTTCAGCTAGAGTGGCCATGGTGTCATCATAGTTCACAAAAAACTCAGACTCTTGAGTTTAAGTGATCCTCCTGCCTCAGCCTCCAAAGTAGCTACAGGTGCCCACCATAATGCCTAGCTAATTTTCTGTTTTTAGTAGAGACAGGGTCTCACTCTTGCTCAGGTTGGTCTTGAATTCCTGACCTCAAGTGTTCCTTCCATTTTGGCCTCACAGAGTATTAGGATTATAGACATAAAGCTATTTTTAAAAAATAATATACCACTATACTTGCAATTTAGAAATTTGGAAGTTGCAATCATTGTTACCACAGCCACCTTTCTTTTTTCTTTTCTTTTTTTTTGGGGGGGGGACGGAGCCTCAAGCTGTCCTCCTGGGTAGAGTGCCATGGCATCACAGCTCATAGCAACCTCCAACTCCTGGGCTCAAACGAGTCTCCTGCCTCCGCCTCCCAAGTAGCTGGGACCACAGGCACCCGCCACAACGCCCGGTCATTTTTTGGTTGCAGCCATCATTGTTGTTTGGAGGGCCGGGCTGGGGATTGGAACCCGCTACCTTAGGTGCACGTGGCTGGCGCCTTAGCCGATTGAGCCACAGGCGCCGAGCCTGGCCTAAAGTTTTAATAACCCCTTTTGGTGCAAGACCAGAGGATGGGAAGATTGAGGAGGAAGAAGAGAAAAAAGATTTTAAAAAAGAGAGAGAGAGAAAGAAGAGGGGGTGAGTAAAAGGAAGTATTGACAAAAAGAAGAAAGGGATCAAAAGAAAGAAAGAAACAGGAGTAATATAGGTGTATATAGGGTACTATGACCCACCCTTAAAGACCCCCATCCTCTGGGGGTTCCAGGATGGGTTTTTCCCTTGAAGGCACCAGCTTTTTGCCAGCCAGCACAGACACAGTACCCTGCCTCCACCAGGTTGAGAGGAAAGACAAAAATACTATAGATCAAACCATAACAAACAAACAAAACCCCTAGTAGGATAAAATTCAGGGTAAAACAAATAATAATAGGGGCAGAAACACTGGCAAAAATGTAATTCTAATTATTAAAGAAGGCAAAAATGGAAGATTGTATTTAAACTAGAATAATGAAAAAGAAAAAAGAAAAATGTTAAAAAAAAGTTGAAATAAAAAAAGAAAATCAAAAAACCCCCCAAATCCCCAAACCAAAAAACTAAACAGTATATATATCTTGGTAAATATTGTCCGGGCAACAGGTAATCTTCTGAGGGATGAAAAGTTAGTCCCAATGTTGATATAGCTGTACGAGATGGAGACTAGAGGCCTCAGCTGATTTCACATACCCCCCACAGGCTCAGGAGCCCAAATGTCTCCTCAGCCCACTTAAAAGACACTCCAGACCACAAACGTTGGCCAAGGAGAAGCTTTCCAAGGAAAGCACCTATCCCTGGGGTCTCTCCTGGTGTGGTTGCCTTCTTATCCAGTGCACCAAATCCATTTTCCCTCAATGCCCCTGAGGCCAAGGCTGTTAATCTGCCAAACACTTGGATCTCCACACCTCCTCAGTGTCTCAGCCCCGCCTTTGGGCAGCTCAGTCACTAGATTACTCGCCCAAGGTCTCCCGGCTGATTGCTGCGCTGCAACACACAGAGGCAGCTCCCCCACAATTGCTGTGAGGGCAGCCCACAGCTGAATAGCATTAGCTCCTTACCTGCTCAGTGGCTGAGTCCAGGGCCCCAGACAATGCCCAAAGTCATCTGCACACTGTCCCAAGGTCTCCCAAGGCAGTTCAATGAAGTGCCCAAGTCCAGAAAAAGCAAAACAGCCCCCAGGCAAGGCTCTCCCTGCTTGCAGCCTCGCTGTAGCTATAGGTACAGCTGTAGGCAACCTCAGGCCAAACAAAGAGGCACCCACTACTTGCCAGTTTTCCACCGCTTCTGTCTTCCTTGTGGGGTCCAGAAGTCTCTTGCTGACTTCCTAGGTCACCAGAGGACAGCCTCTGGGCAAAACCCATGGGCCAGAGGTGCCTGGAGTCTTCTCTCCCCACTCTCACTGCACCCGGTACACAGAAGCTGCTATTCGGCCACCATCTTAAACCTTTTAAAAAAATTGCAGCTTGCAATTTTTTTTTCTTTTTTTTTTTTCAGGGATTATAAATCTATAATTTTATTAAGACAAAAACTGACAGTGGTATGAAGTTTACATTTTGGCTATTACTGGTGTATTATTTGGGGTGGGAGGGATAGGGTGGGAAAGAAGGGAGATGAGTAGATCATTTTGGTTAAAATTGGGGCCTGATTAGGGAAATGGTGAAATAATGAAAAAACAGACAACTGATGATTTGT
>CAUYQV010001388.1:0-87143 GCA_963574575.1 Galagoides demidoff | reverse complement strand
AATGGGAGAGGATATTTGCATATTATGAATTTGGCAAAAAGCTTGATAACTAGGATCTACAGAGAACTCAAATTAATCAACATTAAAAAAGCCAACAATCCCTTATATTGATGGGCAAGAGAGATAAATAGAACCTTCTCTAAAGATAGAGGAATGGCTAAGAAACATATGAAAAAAATTCTCATACTCCCTAATTATCAGAGAAATTCAAATCAAAACCACCCTGAGTCATCACCTAAACCCAGTGAGAATGGCCCACATCAAAAATTCTCAAAAATTGCAGATGCTGGCATGGTTGTGGAGAGAAGGAAACACTTTTACACTGCTGGTATAACTGGAAACTAATACAGCCTTTTTGGAAGGAAGTATGGAAAATCCTAAAAGAACAGAAATTAGACCTCCCATTTGATCCTGCAATTCCATTACTGGGCATCTACCCAGAAGAAAAAAAAAAATCTTTTATCAAAAGGACGTTTGCACTTGACTGTTTATTGCAGCTCAATTTATAATCACCAAGATGTGAAAATGGCCTAAGTGCCCACCAACCCAGGAATGGATTTACAAGATGTGGTGTATGTGTACCATAGAATACTATTCAGCCCTAAAAAAAATATGGAGACTTTACAACTTTTACATTAAACTGGATGGAAGTGGAACCCATTATTCTTAGTAAAGCATCATAAGAATGGAGAAGCAAGAATCCTATGTACTCAATTCTGATATAATGACAATTGATGACTTCATACCCTGTGGGGGGGTGGGAGAAGAGGATTGCAGGGAGAGGGAAAAAGGGAATGTGTGTGGGGGGGTCAGAGGGTGTGATATACCTCTTGGGGATGGGATGCAACTCCAAGAGAAACTTTACCTAACAAATGCAGTCAGTGTAACCTGGTTCTTTGTATCCTCAATGAATCCCCAACAATAACAAAAAAAGCATTTAAAATTCTATATAATTAGAATTCTATATAAAATTCTATATAATTCTATATCAAGTCTTTGAAGGGTTAGGATTGTATAATAAAAGCAATTAAAATGTCATTTTATAAGTATAAAGACATTCAAGTGGATTTTCAGGACTCAGCTATTTGAGTGGAGATTACTGATAAACTTGAGCTTGTAGAGTCCTTGTCTCTGCTTATATCAACACCAGGTAGGTTATTAATATCTGTACATGGTATTCCCATTTCCCAGCTTAGATTTTGCCTGATTCACACTTCAATGTATTTTACTCTTAACTCCTACACTGTCTGCTATCATCAAATTTTAAGTTGATATAAAACTGTCAAAACATGAGTATGATGCTTCATATTTTCAGCTACTGTATAATGGTGCTTCCAGCCAGGTATCAGTTTCATCTTGAACAGTGTTGCGATTTTTAGGGAACATTAAGGTATATTTATTTGCATATGTCATATTTATTTTATATTATCCTAATTAGCTATTAAAATGAAAGAAAAAAGAAATTGAATATGCTGATGCATGGGTCTCATAAAAATATAGGCATAACTCAGAGATACTGTAGTTTCAGTTCCTGACCCCCATGCTAAAATAAATATGACAATATACTGAGTCAAACAAACTCTGGTTTCTGAGTGAATATAAAAGTTATGCTTATTGTATACTGTAGTTTATGAAATGTGCAGTAGTATTGTCTAAAAATGTAGATAACTTAAAAACACTTCATTGTGAAAAATATTAATAATTATCTCGGCCTTCAACCTGTTGGTATCTTTTTGCTGATCACGTGTCTTGTTTCCAGTCTGATGGCTACTGATTAATCAGGGTGGTGGGTGCAGAGGGTGCAGAAGGTTGGGGTGACTGTGGCAATTTATTGAAATAACACAACAATGAAGATTGCCACATGCGTTGTCTCTTCTTTTTCTGAAAGATCTCGCCATAGCACACAATGATATTTGATAGCATGTGATCCGTAGTAAACTTTCTTCCAAAATAGGAGTCAATCTTCTTGACCTCTACCACTTCTTTATCAAATAAATTTATGTAATATTCTAAATCTTTCATTGTCATTTCAACAATGTTCACTGAATCCTCCTCAGGGGCAGAGTCTATCTCAAGAAACTTCCTTTGCTTATCTATGAAAGACAACTTAGCTTTTGAAGTTTTATCATGAGATAGCAGAAATTTGGTCACATCTTCAGGTTCCATATGAATTCGAGTTATGTCGCTATTTCTATCATATTTATAGGTAGTGAGTCCCTCCACTGAAGTCTTGACCCTTTCAGAGTCATCCATGAAGGTCAGAATCAATTTCTTCCAAACTTCTCTTAGTGTCGCTATTTCGACCTCGTCTCTTGAGTCATGAATATTTGTAATGGCATCTAGAATGGTGGGTCATTCCAGAGGTTTTCAGTTTGCTTTGCCCGGATCCATCACAGGAGTCACAAGCTCAGCCTTGTGAAATATATTTCTTAAGTAATAAAACTTGAAAGTCAAAAGTACTCCTTGATCCACAGGCTGCAGAATGGATGTTGTGTTAGCAGTCATGAAACAATATTAATATTCTTGTGCATCTCCATTGGAACTCTTGAGTGACCATGTGCATTGTCAATGAGTAGTAATATTTTGAAAGGAATCTTTTTTGTTTGTTTGTTTCTGAGCAGCAGCCCTCATCAATAAGCTTTAAAATATTCAGTCAACCATACTGTAATTAGATATGCTGTTATCAAGGCTGTCTTTTTCCACTTATAGAACGCAAGCAGAGTAGATTTAACATAATTCGAAGGGTCCTAGGATTTTCAGAATGGTCGATGAGCAAGGCCTTCAATTTACAGTTATCAGCTACATTAGTCCCTAAGATGAGAGTCAGTCTGTCCTTTGAAATTTTAAAGTCAGACAATGACATCTTTTTAGCTATGAAAATCCTCAATGGCATCTTCTTCACATATAAGCCTGCTTTTTCTTTACTGAAAATCTGTGCTTATTGTAGCCCCCTTCATCAACTGTCTCAGCAGGGTCTTCTGGATAACTTGCTGCATCTTCTACATCAGCAGTTGTTACTTCACCTTTAACTTTTATGTTATGGATATGTTTTTTTTCCCCTAAATCTCATGGACCCACCTCTACTAGCTTCAATCTCTTTTCTGTACCTTCCTCGCCCCTCTCAACCTTCATGGAATTGAAGAGATTTAGGGCCTTGCTCTGGTTTTCGCTTAAGGGAATGTTGTGGCTGGTTTGATCTATTCATAGTACAAAGCTTTCTCCATATTGACATAGGATGTTCTACGTTCTTACCATTCCTGTGTCCACTATGGTATCACTTGTAATTTTCCTCAAGAACTTTTCCTTTGCATTAAAAACTTTGCTAATTATTTGGTGAAAGAAGCATGTATTTTGGTTTTTCTCAGCTTTTGACATGTCTTCCTCACTATGCTTAATCATTTCTAGCTTTTTATTTAAAATGAGAGACATACAATACTTCTTTTCACTTGAGCACTTAGGGGCCATTGAGTAGGGTTAAATAACTGTCTTAATTTCAATTTCAATGTTGTTATGTTTCAGAGAATAGGGGACCTGAAGAAAGGGAGAGAGATAGGAATGGCGGGTTGGTAGAGGAGTCAGAACACGTACAGTATTTATCCATTAAGTTCACTACCTCATGTGAATTCCTTCCATCATGTCCCCAAAACAACTGCAATAATAACACCAAAGATTACTAATCACAGGTCACACAACCCATATAACAATAATGAAAAAGCTTAACATATTATAATTACTAAAGTGTAACACTGAGGCATGAAGTGAGCACGTGCTGTTGGAAAAATGGCACCAATAGACTTGCTGTATACAGGGTTACCTCAACCTTCAATTTGTAAAAAGCACCATATCTCCTAAGTGTAATAAAATCAAACAGCAACAAAACAAACTATGTGTGTATAGTTGAGATAAAAAAAATGGTAGCTTCTCAAAAGCTATAAATTGTTAACCTCAATCACTCTTCAACCCAACAACTGTGCACTCAAATCTGAAGGACAAAAGCCAAATTGAGGCAATGTATGAAATGAGAAAGGTGCATCGCAATCACTTTATTGTGGAATCTGGACTCACTGGGATATAAATCTGAAGTGGTTTTTAATGTTTTTCCAGTCACTACCTTCAGCCATATTTATTGAATCCCCCTTTCTTGTCACTTAATGAAGTCTTAGATTCTATAACTCTCTCCTCATTTTTTGTTACTAACATTCAATCCAGTTCACGGTTTTAGTCTTGACCTTCACTTGACTGCATTTCCTTTACTTTTCTTTCTGCACAGGCTTAAACTGGGATGCTGATAATTTAGGGATGGCAGCATCAGGTATGACAGATATACTTCTCTACTCCATCCCCAAGGCCTGTATCCTTCAATGTGTTGAAGTGGACAGAGGTGGAGGCAAACGAACCCATGAGCAAATCTCTATG
The DNA here is from genome assembly GCA_963574575.1 of Galagoides demidoff. Classification (NCBI taxonomy): domain Eukaryota; kingdom Metazoa; phylum Chordata; class Mammalia; order Primates; family Galagidae; genus Galagoides; species Galagoides demidoff. Next base: position 82,727 of record CAUYQV010001388.1, on the reverse strand, counting down.
TCTTCTCTGTGTGTGATTCTTTTGGCGTTGTTCTTTGTGGTTATTGCTGCTTCTCTGTTAAGTCTTACTGTCCATCGAGATTCTCTGTAAGGAAGGCCTCAAAATGCTGACTCCCTTGTGGGCTCAGTTTTAGTTTTGCTTAGTGGATTTATTTATTTACATAATTCCCTAAGGTGGAGGATATGGAAGTGGTTCTCAACTTGTGCAGTACTGCCCTAACACCCAGGGAGCCTCGTAAAATGTGTGAGGGCATGATTGATTGTCTCAGTCTGGGTGACTGAAATTGCATTTACTTCCCAGGGATCAGAGATATTAAATATAATGCAATGCATAGACAGTCCCTGGAGAATAGTCATATCCTCCCACCAGTCCCTGAAGAATAGTGGTTTCCCATTGCAAGAATTTTCCCTCCATTGAGACACACTGTTGGGATACTAAAACCTTTTATATTCATTGGCAAATAGCCATCAACTTGACACCTCCTCTTGTCCCTGTTGCTGTGATCCTCTATAGGATCCAACTCATCCCTTTGCTCCTATGTCCTCCATGAACCAGCAAATATAGAGGTTATGCCTAGCACAGCAGGAGACTTCCAATACTTTGATTCAGTACTAAGTTCAGAGTACACATTGGTTGGATGCTGCCTGCACATAAGCCCAATCACCCCTATAATGATTCTTCTTGATTGTGATTCCTTTGCTCACCCTTCTGCAGTTCACTTAAAAACACAAGGAAGTTAGGGAAATGAAAGATTTGGGGATGATGGCTGGAGGTACAAGGATAAGATATGCTACCTCTGGGTAATGTTAATGAGTCCCTCAGAAAGGCACCTGGCCACACTTATCGGTAGGTATGGTAAGGCTGTAGGATTCGTAGTGGTGTTTTAACCTCAGCTCTAGACTCCAGATTTTTATTCTGGGAAATCAGGAAAAGTCTCTCTCAACATCCTATAACATCATAATAAACAGTCAAATTTCAAAGTGAGAGGTAATTAAGAACTTTTAACATCTTTAATTAGCCCTCTGGGAATGTTGCCCAGTTTTCACAATTCTCTCTCATACATGTTATCTTTCCCTCCCTACCCACCAGGAATGCATTATGAGAAAATACTGGTGAATAAAATATAGAGAAAATAGGTCTGATTAGTTTATATCTGTTAAATGTTTGCTTATTAGACTCTGGGGTCCTTAAAACTCTGTGAATAGTGAAGTAATACTAGACTGAAATTCAGTATATTGCCTCAAATTGTGGAATGAACTGTTATTTAGGTATGAGATGGAGCTATTTAGCATAAGACTTAGTTTTCTGACTTATGCAAACAAATGAGAAGTGGTGCCATTTTGAGATGGGGTTGCTAGCAGAGCAGATTGGGGGAAAAGATCTTTAGTTTTGTAAATGCTGAGTTTAAGGTACTTATGTAGAGATGTTTGGAAGAAAGATGGAGACTTGTTCTGGAGCCTGGAAGAAATGTCTGAGCTGCAGTCATAAGTAGAAGTCACCTGTGTATAAAAGGGGTCATAAGTGAAACCACAGAATCTGATGTTATAGTCTAAGAAGAACATAGATTAAAAGACAGGAGTACTGAGGACTGGGTAAAGAGGAATTATAGCACTTCATGCTTAGAAGTAGATAGTTATTCAGTGCAGGAGCCGCAAAGAAAGTGAGAGAATAATCCAGGAGAAGGGACAGTTAGTTCGTTTCTTATATTTACATACTCTTCTTTTTCCCACATGTGAAAGATTCTGGACACAAGGAAGAAAGATTATTCCAAGGCACAAAACAAATGAAAACGGAATCCCTATTCAGGAGAAATAATGGGGTCTTCTATATTTAGAAAAATTCCCATGTACCCTTATAAGATGAACCATAGGCGTGATCCCACCACTCACTCTCCCTCCACCTATTCTCCCCTCCCCTCTCTCTCCCCTCTCCCCATATTCTTGGGCTATATATCAAATTGTATATATAAACAGCACACTGTACCCCAAGACTGTATTAATGTACACAGCTATGATTTAATACATAAATAAATAACTAAAAAATAAAAAAAGAAATGCTGGAGTCTTTATTTCCACCTGGATATAGGTGGGAATAAAGGAAAGGAATTCCACACATGCGCTATGGCAGATGGGGATTTAAAGGGTCAGGGAGGGCAGCATTGGTGGCATTCCTATTTCCTGGGAGGGACATGAGTCTGACTCTTCCTAGGTGGGCCATGAACCTGATCCTGCCTGGGTGGGGCAAGTTTATTTGGGCAGTTTCATCTGATTCTATCAAGGTGTTGATGCATTGCTTGACACCTTTATCTATTGTATTGCCTAGACATAGAAACAGCAAGCTTGTGCTCTGCTTCACATGGATGTTGGTATGCTCGTTGCTGTGCTTTTCCCCTATATTTTTCTTACTTGAAAAATCTGTATTATTCCTCTAGAATGTCAAAAAAAAATGTTTTCTGAAGCATGTGGTTCAATTGGCTTGTTCAGAGAAAAAAGAATCCCTGCATGACATTGAAAGTGCATCTTCCATCCTATATTGCAGGCTTTCTCACTATTTTGTTGCTATTACTATTATTATTCAAGTTTTCCAGTTACCGTACACTTTCTCAGGGAGGTGTTTCAACCTTGAGATTACTCTTGAATTCACTTTACAGTTCAAGTGATTTGCATTTTCTTTTAATCAATTTAATGAACAGCTGTAGCAGCGTGCAAAGTTAAAGAATGTTACCATTTGAGATTAAAGCAGCAAAGCAGCAAGCACCATCATTTTTTTGACCAATTTGTTTTAGACCAGGGATGCATATATTCATCCTTGTCCCTTTTGCAGTAACCATGTCATATTACTGATGGGAGTAACAGATTGTTTTCTGCCTTCAACACTTCTTCCTCCCCCACCACACAGACATAGAAATATATACAGGGTGCCATTAAATTCATGTGCAATTTAGAATAGTGTGAAGAGGTTTATGGCCACCCTGTATATGGTTTTACTTTTTTAAAAAGGGGTTTTCATATTTGATTTGTTTGGAAAGCTAAAATGGTTCACACAAAGGTGAAAGTGGAATGCCTAATAAATAGACTATTACTAAGGGGGAAGTCACTAGTATTGCTTGTGATGATTCTCTTAATCTCGTTCCTCATTCTGTTCTGTAATTTATAGCTGCCTTGTCTGGTTCCTTACATTGAGTTTGATGGCCACGGTTCCAAACTGAACAACTCGTTAACTTTTATTTCTTTTCCTATTTTAAGTTCACTGCAACTTCATTTAGTTCTGTAGAAACACATGTTGAAACACTGCCAAAGATTGACTAGCTAAATACTATTGAGGTTAGCATTAAGGACTCAGTATAACCCTGACCAAAAATGTCCTTGAGTTTAAACCTAAATTTAGCATGTCAATAAGGGTAATAACCCAGGGCCAACAAATTGGGAAGTCTGGTCTGCTTCCTTAGAGGTAGAATAATACTCTTTCTTAAAGTATTAGGCAAGAATAGGAGAATAAAATTGTAAAATGTAAACTTTGACGAGTATTCTCAGCAGTGTTTCTTTTAACCAAGAACCTAGTCTGTTGCCTTTTAGGAGGTAAAGATACTTGTGTTTTTTTCTCAGATGCAATCAGCCTTAAACTGAAAGAACATGCTCTAATTCCTCACACTGTAGATTCATCTTTGTGTGGCTGGAGTGGGAGTGTGGAGTGGGGGTTTTTGAGGAAGAAAATAATCGATTACTCCTGTTAGTCATATGATATTCTAACTGCAAGAGGGTCAGGGTGCACATTTCTCAGGACTCTGTGCTTGCAAGAAAGCAAAGAAAATAACCCAACAACAACCACAACAAACCCCTCCTCCCACAAAGGTTTAGACAAAACTAAACTTCAAAAGAAAATTGTTGACATGATAATGGATGACTTAAATTCAAAGGAAGAAAAATCATGCCTCTATTTCTTCTAAGAGTTTCATAGTTTCAACTGTTTTATTTGATTTTATTTGTTTTAAATTGTTTCTTCTTTAGGACATGAGGGAGGGGTTCAAATCTTTTCTTTTGCAGGTGGATATCCAGTTGTCTCAGCACTGTGGGCTGAAAATACTACTTCCCCCATTGAATTATTTTGGCACCCTTATTGAAATTCTATAGGGACAGAATATAGATTAGTGATTATCAAGTGTTAGGAAGAAGGGGTTGGAGGGATGAGAGGTGATTGCTAAAGAGGGTAGGGAATAAATCCCTCTGGAGAGTGATAAACACATTCTAAAATTAGATTGTGGTGGTGGTTGCACAACTCTGTAAATATTCTAAACCACATTTAGTTGCACACCTTTGATGGGTGAATTGTTTCATATGAAAATTATATCTCAATAAAGATGCTAAAATTAAAAAAGAAACATTGGAGAAAATCAAAGCAATAGTTGATTAATCTGGAAGTATAGGCTGGGGCAATTTCAAGGATTGGGTAGTGAGAAATAATCGGCAGTTTCTTAAGGGCCTTGGTGTCAAAATGAATTTAGCAATAGCAGTTTATTTTAACCATACATCATTAAGTTCAGGATTCAAATTCTCAAGAGAAGAAGCCACATTGGCCCACCCTAAACCACATGCCTACCCAATGGGAGGGGAGACAATGGGTAGATGCCCTGATTGTCAATATTAATAATATCACATGGAATAATAATAGGCAAGCCTGGAATACAGGTTCGTGTCTTTTGTTCAAGTTACTATGCTGTATTCTTGTATATGTGGACTTTTTAATTTTTGGAATCACCCTGTTAAGTCACTATTAAAATTAGCATTATGTTCTATATATTGCTGACATTTAGCAAGTATAGCTAGTATGTGAAGGAACTGTGATTCAGACCTAGAGTTTCATTCTAAAATCCACGCTTTAAACCACTATACTACAGAATCTCTTCCTAAAAATGAAGTTTTCAAGCACTGATATATTTTCACACCCTGCCCTCTTACTATATTAGGGTTAATGTACTTTTCAAAGGAAAAGTGATGTTACTGGAAGAAGGGAAAGAGAAATGCTGACCTGGCAGAAACAACTAATGACCTCTAGAGAAAAAAAAAAGTAAATTAGTAAATATTAAATGTATGCCATGTGCTAGGCATTTTCATGTATATCCTTTATCATTATGTTATATCAGTATGACTTTTTTTTTTTTTTGCGCAGTTTTTGGCCCAGGCTGGGTTTGAACCTGCCACCTCCAGCATATGGGGCTAGCGCCCTACTCCTTTGAGTCCTTTGAGACACATGCGCCACCTAACTCTTGACCCTTTTTTACCTGGCACCCCAGGAGGCTGACTTGTATGAGCTATAACAACTTGGTCTTTTGTCCTTTGGGGAGATTAGAGCCAGGAAGGAGATTTGAAAGGGAAAGGAATTTACTCCGGCTTTTCCCTATATCATATGGTCAATAGAAACTAACTATGTCCATCAACTAAAGCTCCCAGCTTCTTTCAGGTGGCTTTATCCTACCCACAGTGACGGACATTTTCTTTGGATTTCTATAACCCCTCTTCTTTGATCCTTCAAGCTTGGGAGTGATAATGGCATCTCACTCCTGCTAAGAAGGCTTGCTGCTTTTCTTTATCTTAACTCTGCCCACATCTTGTAAACAATTTATTTAATGAACTTGTTCAATCACTCCTTTTGATGGTGAAACATGACAGGAGTCTCAATAATATACACAGTATATTATTATTATTATTATTATTATCCCATAAAATTGTGTTGGTTTTGTTGCATAGAACTGAGGCTAAGATAATTAAGTAGCTTTCCCAGAAATTCAATTGGTAAGTGACAAAAAATAAAGCAAGAATTCAAATAAAAACACTTTTTAAATTTCCCAGCATGGCTCTTTCTTCTACTGGGAGATAGTTCCATAAGCTATAGCCTGTTAACTATATCCAGAGGCAAAAAGGAAACCTAACCAAAAGGGCTATATATTTCACAATAGAAGTGGGAGTAAATTATTTTCTCTCCTGAAATACTGTGGTATTACTGGGAATCATTTATATAAGTGTTCGGCCTTCTCTTAGCTTCACGTGAAGGCTCAATGGCAAGATAGGAAGAGCGAAATCACATGGCTTTAACAGTCCCTGTATGACCATTTCCTTATTGATGTATCAAGTTTATGGGATATCTTTTGATTTCTCTCCACGCATAAGAAAGATATTCATGTAGTTAGGATCACACCTACGGTGCATCATACAGGGTACATGTGAAATTTACTAGGTGTAGAATATAAATGTCTTAACATAATAACTAAGAAAATGCCATGAAGGCTATGTTAACCAGTTGGACAAAAATATTTCCAATTGTATATAAAACCAGCACACTGTACCCCATGCCTGCATTAATGTACACAGCTATGATTTAATAAAAAAATAAAAACCTGCCTCCCATTTTCCTCCCACTCGCATCACCAAATTTTATCAACTCTATTATAGTTTTTAAATTGTCAGGGTTCATAGTATTTCTGTTCTGTTCAATAATTATAATTTCGACAGTATTTTATTTTTAATCTTAAACATTCGTGCAATCAGTATTTGTTCTCAGCCTCTAATACCTGGGTTTTTCCTTTTAACACCTTAGTGTTTGGATTGGCTGAATTCTTGCATTGAATACATTTTTATGTAAAAAAAAATCCCTGAGTGCCATTTCCACGGCAGAAATTTTGCACATGTTGTGATTTGGGGTTGTGATTATTATTACTTTTAATTTCATAATATTATGGAGGTAAAAATGTTTTGGTGACACGTAGTTCTTTTTGTGACATTTGAGTCAAAATATGTGTCCCCTTCGCACAAATGGTGTGCATTGTACTTACGTGTGAATTTACCCATCTGCCCTTGCCCCCCACCTGCTTGATTTTAGTTTAGTTTTACTTGCATACATGCACATAAGTGTTGATCAATTAGTTCCAATTTAATATTGAGTACATGTGATATTAATTTTGGCATTCTTGCAATACTTTACTTAAGGAAGTGGTCTCCAGTTCCATACACGTTGATACAGAAGATTGGGACTGCAAACCAGTACAACCTCTATGGAAAATAACATAGAGTCACTTGAAGGCTAAAAATAGACTTACTATTTGATCCGGCAATACCAATACTTGATATTTGCTCAATGAAAAAAGACGATATTCTATTAAAAAGACACCTGCACTTGAATGTTACAGCAGAACAATTCAAAACTGCAAAGACGTGGAAACAGCCAAAGTGATTCATTCTCAGTTTAATTAATGGTGGAGGTTCCTCCTCTGTCTCTTATTCGCTCATTCTTTTCAATATTTTGTGGAGGATTTTGTCAAAGGAAGTGTAGAGAAATGTTATTATTAATCTTCCATCTTCTACTAGACATCAGATGTCAGGTTGTTTTTTTTTTTTTTCCAGACAGTATCTTGCTCTGTTGCCCTGGGGAGAGTGCTGTGACATCAGCCCAGCTCACAGCAACCTCAAACTCCTGGGCTCAAGTGATCTTCCTGCTTCATCCTCCCAAGTAGCTGGAACTACAGACACCCAGCACAATGCCTTGCTAGTTTTTCTATTTTTAGTAGAGATGGGGTCTTGCTCTTCTTCAGGCTGGCAGATGTCTTAATTACTGCTTTTAATGAACTATTTACTCCATAAGGAGAAGTTCAAGAGTTTTGGAATCCTACATCTATTGTATGATAGCAGTGGAGCTTGGGGATCTTACTTAACTTCTCTGAACCTCAGTTTTCTTATTTTAATAAGAAATCAATAAATTAATACTAGGGTGACTTTATTTCCACTTTTCCTGGGGAAGTCCCATGTTAGGGCCATTGTCTAGCTAATTATTAATAGCTACTATTTTACTCTGCAAAGTTTCCTGTTATGGAGAATAAATAGTATGGATATTCTATTTATTATGGTGCCTCTCTAATAGTATTATTGTGATGAATAAATGAGACCACATTTAGTGTTTAGCATAGTGCCTGGCACATTGTTTATTAAATAAATGTTGGTCTCTATATTTCAGCAGAATTCTTCACCCTATCCAGATTCTACACTTGAAAATATATATAAACTGTCCCTCTGGGAGGAATACTTTTCTCTCTGGCTGTCAAGTACTAACTCTTTTCTTTTTTTTTTTTTCTATTGTTTTAACCCTTGTTGTCCTTTCCCTAGAATATCTTGGAGGTTTTCCATATCAGCACATATGATGCTCCTTTTGGGTTTCATTGAGCAGATTCAAGAATTAAAATATCAATCTCCATATTAGTATACATAGTGTTTCTTTTTGTTTTTATTTAATAGGTAAATGTGATTTCCATTAGATTGATCAACATAGTTTGTGTATGGGCAGCGCCTGTGGCTCAAAGGGGTAGGGCACTGGCCCCATATCTGGAGGTGGTGGGTTCATACCCAGCCCCTGCCAAAAAAAAAAAATAGTTTGCAGTTTGTATAACTGATCCCTTATTGATGGACTAAATTTTAACCATTTCCAACACTTTCCTGTTACAAACAACACTATGATGAGTAATATTGTGCTTACATCATCTCTCACACTATCAGACCACAGCATCACAACTCTTAACAGCTTGGAGATTCCCAATCTTGGTATTCTCTGAGCCCTACCCCTCGGGCTGCTTCAGGTTCCAAAGATTGTACCAGCTGCAGCATCCATGCATTCATAATCCATAGAAATTCTCTCTAATAATTTTCCTGATTTATACAGAGTAGTGAACACTAATTATGCAAAATATGTTTTTTACAGAAGTAAAGAATATATTTTTCTTTCAAACTCTAAGTACACAAGAAGAGTTTGTGAAAGTTCAGTGAGGACACAGAGTAAAGATGTACAGACATTTACGTTTCTCTAAATAAACAGGGGAAAACATCACCCAATAAGAAACTAAATAGTAACTAATAAGGAACCAAATTTGATACTCTAGTTTGTGACTGTATGACTGAGAAATATTTGAGGTGGCAGGAGTTGGTCAAACATCGAGGACTTCACTTTTATTTATTTTGTTCATTTATATATATAACCTTCCGGGTAGAAAGAAAAAAATTACTTTGAGTACTGCGATGACTGCACTGTTGTTAAATTCCTTGAATAGTCTCCTGAATATGTTAACATGGGGGAAAGATTAGGTTATATGCCATATTTGCCTTTGGACAGAATATGTCTGCTTAACTAGTAGGTACAAAGAAAACTGAATGGGCAAATATGGAAATAGACTAAATACTTCTCTGCCCTTTCTTTCTCATACTAACCCAAAATAAAAATAAATAAATAAATAAAATATGGAGAGAAAACCTTCACCACCTGATCAAAATTATAAACAATAATACATTATATCAGCATCATAAACTCCCTAATACTGAGAGAAATACTCACAGATGGGACTTACCTCGAATTTATAAAAGCCACATACATCAACATTTCTTCTGTTATAGCTTTTTTTTTTTTTTTGAGGGGTGGGAGGTAATGTACCAGAAACCCAAATCACTTAAAATCATGCATGGTCTTCTTTTTTTTTTTTTTTTAAATTGAGACAGAGTCTCACTTTGTCACTCTGGGTGGAGTACCATTGTGTCATATCTCCCTACAACCTCAAACTCTTGGGTTCAAGTGATTCTCTTGCCTCAGCCTCTCTAGTAGCTAGGACTACAGGCACCTGCCACAACACTGGGCTATATTTTTGTTTAGCAGGCCAGGGCCACGTTCCACCCCACCAGCCCTAGAGCATGTGACTGGTGCCCTAACCACTGAGCAATAGACGCCCCTTTTCTGTGATATTTCTGACAAAAATATGTAACCTCCATCTGTTGAAACTAAAACAGAATAAAATATACACACAAAAAGATAAATTTGCAAAATATGTTATTTTCTACATTTTTAAAAGATATTCAAATAATATCTTTAGTACTAAATGTAAGTGTGCATACTTACTATATGTAACAAAAACAATACTAAATGATTTCCATACTAGTGTGGCCTGTTTTCTAGCCTGCTCACATGTATCATTTATGCATAAGTTCGTTTCTGCCTCACTTATTTCACCTGTGGCCCAGTGAGTAGGGTGCCGGTCCCATATACCAAGGGTGGCGGGTTCAAACCCGGCGCCATCCAAACTGCAACAAAAAAATAGCCAGGCATTGTGGGCACCTATAGTCCCAGCTAATTGGGAGGCTGAGGCAAGAGAATCACCTAAGCCCAGGAGTTGGAGGCTGCTGTGAGCTGTGTGATGCTGCTATGGCAGTCCACTGAGTGCGATAAAGTGAGACTCTGTCTCTAAAAAATAAAAAAAAAAAAGAAGAAGTTTACAAATGGATGCAATATTGAAAGAATTTTTGTTGATTTTAATATGTACTCTTTAATATTCTGGTGCAGGATAGGAAGCAGTATATATTATGCTTATCCTTATCATTTTTCCCTAAATTTATATAGTATGTCTCTAAAAAAGAGATAGTATGTGATTACATTTAGTAAAATGCCAATATTTTTCAGAAAAATTAAATATTTCAAAATAAATTTTGAAATGATGATTCTATTATTAAGGAAAGTCATGTAGAATCATTAGTGAATTCTTTTTTTATTTCAGGTTAGTGTGAGGATACAAACGAGTAGGTTACAATATTTGCATTTGTTAAGTAGAATCCCATTTGTAGCTGTGTCCCACACCCAAAAGGTGTGCCATATACCCTTACATTGTACTATTAAGTGGGAGAGCACACCAATTCCATTCCCTCCTCCCTACCTGTTCCCCCTTGCACCAACTTGCAGTTAATTGAAATTTTCCTTATGTGGGCATGTATTAGATTAGTATTGAGTATATTGGATACCTACTTTTCTGTGTTTCAACTGTATCCAAGTTAATACAAAACATATAAAGTCTCCATCTGTTTTATGGCTGAACAATATTCCATGGTAAACATATACCACAGCTTGTTAATCCATTCCTGGATTAATGGGCACTTACGTTGTTTCACTGCCTTGGTGATTGTAAATTGAGCTGTGATAATCTATTGCAGATGTATTTATGATAAAATGATTTTTTTCTTCTGAGTAGAAGCCTAGTAATAGGACTGTGGGGTCAAATGACAGGTCTAATTTGTGTTCTTCAGGATTCTTCATACTTCTTTCCAAAGAGGCTGTATTCGTTTGTGGTTTCATCAAGGGTTAAAAAGTGATCCCCCTTGCCAAATCCACAACAGCATCTACAATTTTGGATTTTGTGATGTGGGCTATTCTCAGTGGGGTTAGGTCATATCTCAGGGTGGTTTTGATTTGCATTTCTCTGATGATTAGGGACAATGAGCATTTTAAAAAATATGTTTGTTAGCCATTCATCTGTCTTCCTCAGGAAAGGTTCTGTTCATGTCTCTTGCTCAGTGAAAGATGGGAATGTTTGTTCTTTTTTTTTATTGATTAATTTGGAGTTTGCTATAGATTATAGTTATCAAGCCGTTTGTCAGATTTGCAACATGAAAATATCATTTCCAATTCTGATGATGTGTCTGTGGGTTTGTCATATATGGCTTTTGAGTCTTCAGATATATTTCCTCTTTCCCTAATTTGATGAGCGTTTTATCATGAAATGCTGGTGAATATTGTCAAATGCTTTTTCAGCATTTATTGACATCATCTTGCCATTTTCTTCATAGTATTAACCCCATAACCGTGCCCTAACATGTCCCTGATTTCACATCAACTCTTTTGAAATTTAACAAGAAGTTTAATATTTGTTCATTGCTGTAATTCAAGTTCCATCATTCTCAGGATGGTACACAAAAACACGCAATGACAATAATGAACTTTGCTATGAATCTCTGAGGTGTTCATTAAGATCCTTATAACATGTTGTATATTTATTTAGCAAGATCAGAAATATTTTTTCTCTTTTATTTCCTCAAATAGGTTTTATAGTCCTTGTGCGTTTTCTTCTTCATTCTCAGGAATGCTTACGATTCTTATATATTTGGCCATTTTACACAATCCCATATTTCTTGTAGGATTTTCTTTTCTTCTTAATTTTATGTTATTTATTATTTAATGACTAAGATATTTTGTAGGACTTTATAAGCTCTGAGATTATTTCTTCTACCTGGTGGAATATATCCTTAAAAATTTCCACTGTTTTATGTTTCTTAAAATAGATTTTTAATTTTCAGAAGCTCTAAGTTTTAATGTCAATCCTTTAATGAAATTTTCATTGATTTCATAAATTATCTATCGAGTCTTGCAGTTGGTTTTGCATTATCTTTTGGATGTCATTGAGCTTACCTAAAATCTGTATTTGAAATTCTTTATGTATCACTTAAATATTTTCATTTTGGTTGGTATTCATTATTGCTAAAGAGCTGATGTTCCCTTTTGGGGATGTCCTTTCACTCTGGTGTTTCATACTTCTAGCATTTTTTTGCTGGTTCTTCTAGGCTGGGACAATTGACACTTCTTACTTTTGGATTTTCTTTTGTTTAAGTGTTGTTTTTATTTTCTTCCTGCTCACTCATAAGGGAACATCAGTGGCATATGTTGGATTAGAACCTTTGGCTTTGATTGTAGGTGCTTTGTTGGAGAGTGTAGATTCAATGAATGCTTTGATTATAGATATCTTTAGTGTTGTGATTTTCTGAGTTGTTAGTTATTTTTAGGCTTTAGTAGTGGCAAGCTATGCTTTTAGAGAGGTTCCCTGTCTCTCTTTGATGAGGGAGGATGGAGGTCTTTGAGATCATTTCCTTTCCCCCAGCTATATGGCCTTCTTAACAGTATGAATTCTCTTGGCACCTCCAGTTTAATTTCTGAGACAATAGGTGGTGCTTGTGGGTTATAATCCATCATACCCTATATGATTTAGTCTATAAGTACTATAAAAGGCTCTTCAACTTTGCTTCTCTGTCAGTAGATGGTGTTTGCCAGAAAGAACAAGCTGAAATGTTGTTTTTGGAAGGTTTTACCAAATCTAGGCCCTCAGACGAAACATGCAAATGCCCCAGGTGGATGAAGGGGCCCCTGAAACTTCTAGGTCAGTCTTTATTCTTCAACACAGCAGAGGTGAGTGGTAGAGTGAGGCTAGGTAGGACTTTGTCAGGTGAGCTGGCCCTTAGGCTCCACAAAAGGTGATAAGGTAGCTGTTTCAGCTAGGAAATCTGCCATGGAGGGGATGAAGTGGCCCCACCCAACCAGAGCAAAATCTACTTGTGGGAAAGGGAATATCAGAGAGTCACAATATGGCTGTCAGGAGGGATTTTCACTCTTCTATCCCCTTCTCTGCTTTTTATGGTCTCCCTAAAGTGTCTGCCAGGAGGCGGGAGCTCAAACTAGCTGAGCTTCCACGACACTGGGGATGGGAGCTTCCCTATTCAGGGTCTTGCCCTGGCTTGAGAGTGTGGCCTTTATGTGGAGTAAAATTGCTCCATGAGTACAGTGTAGCTGGGACCCACATTGTGCTCTCTTTTCAGTTCTTCCCATCTGGGCTCCCTCACATCCAAGTTTAGGTCACAGATCCTACCTCCATACCCCTAAGCAACATAATCATGTACTGGGGTATGGGATTTGGCCTGCAGACCAGTCCCAAAGTCCTTGAAATTCAATTCCTGATCTTTCCATGTAGAAGCTGGTCCCTGGTTGCCTATGCCGGTCCCTGGATGCCTATGCCAGTCCCCCGTTGCCTATGCAACAAGGCCTATGCTAAGCTGCTCAAGCAGCTTTAATGTCCCTCTGCTTCAGGGTGTGCCCTGCTCTGCTGGGGCAACAAGGCACCCAGCACCACAGAAGAACAGTGACCTGGGAGCTTTCAGTTCCAGCACCTTCTGCAGGTCTTCAAGTGGAAATGTTTCAGCCCCACTTTTGGGGTGCTCCAGCAGAAGAGAAGCAGCAACTCCTGAGAGCCCCAGCTTAAGCATCTGTGTTGGCAGCTGCAGGTAGAGGAGGGGAAATAGAGGAAAAGAATCTGAGTAAAGCAAATTTAGCATTCTGGTCATCTCTGTCCTTGTCTCCAGAAGATAGTCTGTCTACCCAGAATGTTCCGGCTCTTGGGTAACATAGATTCCCCAGAGCCTACCAGCTCCCTGTAGCTCCTGCAGTATGGACTAGAATTGAGGAATATTTGTGTGGGAACAAGCAGAATGAAAACAGGGGCTGAGGTCCCCTAGGGAGAACAAAGGCACTCAGTGGGTGGAGAAGCAGCATGACGCTCACCATCTCAGCTTCAGTCTCTAGTTACAGAAAGGGCCCCACGGGGCTAGACTGATGGTGCTTTGTCGTCAGGAAATTCCAAGTTTCTTATCAGTAGCAGCATTTGTCCTTGTGAAGGTGGAAAAGCTCTCCAACTGCTCAGGATCCTGGTGTCTGCCAGAGATGGGAGGGAGGGAGGAACATTGCTCCACCTACCCTTCTCCTTGGGGTTGACCTCTGCTGTTGTCTGTCTCCTTGTTCTGCTCCTTAACTTCTTACTGTGTAGTCTCTTGTAAGTTCTGGCCCTCTTCTCTTGGCATTGCACTTGATCTATGATTGTTTTTTACATCTAAAACTTTTCCTTCTTTCTGAGATGATCTGGCAGCTGTTGACTTTGGCCAGCCATCTTCTACTTACATGAACAACTTAAGAGATGCAGAAACAATGCATTTGGAAGAATTTTTGGTAAAAAGAGATGATCTATGATATACAGACTCTTACGGGACCCTTCATAATTCCATCCACTTAGTGTTCACACCTTTGTATAACCTCTCCCACCCTCTCGAGTATGTGAATATATATAGGTTTAAATGAACCAATGAAATATAGCATAGGTGATGAAATATCCCCTCTGTAATAGATAATGTCACATAGTTTGTAGCACTAGTCTTACTAGGGGACACTTCTTACTGTCTGGGTTTTCTGAAAAAGTCTGACATGTTGTGAAATTTTACTCTGGAAAGAGCCACATGGCAAGGAAGTGAAGGGGATTTCTACAAGATGGCCAAAGAGAAATTTTGGTTCTCAATCTCACAATCTGCAAACAGAATGCCTCAGACAACCACTGGAGCTTCAAAGCGAATCCTGAATTGAACCTTGCAAGAAATCACACCACTAACAAACATCTTCCCTTCAGTTTTGTGAGATCCTGCAAATTGCCTATCCACTGAAAGTGTGTGGATAATAAATATGTGTTGTTTTAAGCAACTAAGTTTGTGATGGTATTGTTACGTGACAAGAGATATCTAAATACTAAGAGAAAAGGCAGGACAAAAAAAAAAACAGTATAAATTGTGCTTGTTGTTCATTTTTGCTCCAATAGTCGATGAACACCTGATTTTTAAGTTGCATTGCATGTAAATCATTACAGAACAGCTGTAGCTACTGTGATTCTTCTTAGTTTCCCTTATTTCTGATTGACTCAATTCAGTGCATCTTCTGATTGTGGAACCCTCGCTTACGAAGCAACCTCCGTGTTAGGCGTCTCCATTTTCGGAAGAACATGAACTGTGACCTGTGTTTGAACCATACAATTACATTTTAAAGTTTCTACTCAGATGTGACTTACATTATATCAGTTTGTTAGGGTCGTAGGATTGAAAACTCCATTACCTGCCTGGAGGATCACTCTCAACTCCTACAAGCTTCTCACGGTTCCTTGCTATGGGCCTTCTCACTGTTCCTCTTACAGGTCCAATATCAACATTACAGTGAGCAGCGGGATTTCTCACATCAAATCTCTTCCAGATGTTTCAAATCTGTCTTCCACTTCTGCTACCACCCAGACAAACTCAGTGCTTTTGAAAAGATCAACTCATTGGCTCATATCTAACTGGATAATCTCTCTATATATTATGATCAATTTACTTGAGACCTTAACCATAAGTGCCAAATCTCATTACTTTAGTACCTCAATTAATATTTGATTGAATAATCAGATAATGGGACTCTCTGGCAGAGGATTGACCTTTAGAATTATGTGCAGCACACATACTACTTTTGTAATTAGAAAAAATAAATATTTAAAATACTCAGAGATATATTGCCAATTAAAAGTGAGAGGAAAAAGTGAACATTTATCTTAGATTCAGAGAAAGCTGTTTTCAAATCATGTTTCATCCCCTTACCTACGTTGGGTCTGGACAACTTTTTCAACATGTAGGCATAATAGTAACTAACTTAACTGGTTGTTTTGAAAAATAAGTGTGATAAATTTTGTAGTGTCTCTTGAAAAGCTCCTAAGAGGGCAGTGCCTGTGGCTCAAAGAGTAGGGGGCTGACCCCATATACTTGGGCTTGTGGGTTCAAACCTGGCCCGGCCGAAAAACTGCAAAAACAAAAACACACACACAAAAAAACAAAACCCTCCAAACATCTGGCTCTTTGGATCCTGATTTTACAGTATGTTTTGCATCACATAAATACTTAATGTACATAAAGAAGTCAACAGGAGATATAGGTAAACAGATAAATAAATCTCCCTTTCAGTCTCTCTTTCTCTATCCATACACAGACATGCACATGTATACAGTAAGTAAATGCATATTTAGTATAATTTTAATTTACCCACCTGTTCATTAAGATATCATAATTGAAAATTATTATAAAAATCAGAGGATTCCATTTGCATTGTACCAGTGTTGTTTTTAGTCTTGGCAAGGAGGTTGGATGCAAAACTAATATGAGATGTTTCTTATTCAGGCTGCAAGTTTTTCTTCACAGTGCCTGCAGCATGTGCCAGAACTGATGATGAGACACCAGGCCTGAAATCAAAACCATTTTTTTTTAAATAAAGGATTACAAATCATTGTTATTTCATTTCCAAGACCATTGCTTCTGTTTTTTAAAAATGGATTGTGCTTGGAATATGATCAACAATCAATGAAGAAATGCCCTGAAATGCCAAATCAATGTTTCTGATATATGGTTTTCTAACTGGCGAACACAAAGCTAAAAAAAAAAAAAAAACAGTCTAAAATATCAAGTCCATCTTATTTATCCATAGGAATAACTTTCACAACACCAAAGTGAAATATTATCACCAGAACTTGAGAACTTATAGCAGCATATATGGAAGGGAAGGGTCCTTAGACATACTCAAATTCAGTGCCATCAGTTCTCAGTCTGGGAAATTGAGGCATGGAAAGGAGAAGGTATCTTCTCAATGTCCCTCCCCAAATTAGTCTCTTGAGTTATTATTTTAGATCAATGGGATAAATAGAAACTTTCTGACCCTCAGCAAGGTAATGGCTGGCTTATTATTTGTCTTGTTAATGGGGAAATTCTCTACTTCAGGCTTTTCTTTCTAAAATTCAGGACATATTCAATGGCTGTATTTTTTTCTGTTTTCCTTTCCTTATTTTGTTCCCATAACACTTTTCCATACCCTAACAAATTAGAATGCAAGTATGCACCTGTTTTCTTCTGTAACTCTCTTCTCTCACCTGAATTTATGGCTTGTAGAGTCAGTTTTTCTAGACATCTCTGTGTTAATAGAAGACCATAATACACGTTATAACTCTATAATCATCAGGTATAATCTCGATAAATTGGGAGAGGGTAAGGGTTTATTCAAAGTGAAGTGAATTTATAGACAAGTATAAATCACGGACTGGAAATGATAGGAATACACTGTCTTCTCAAGCCTATTGCTAAAGCATGCTGACATTTGGCAGGTTACAAATACATAATTTATATAAGCCAAGGATTTGCCAGAGAGTGCTTCTCTGGCAACATTTCCTTCTGGACACATGCAAATTACCTCACTGGAATTGTTACACAGCCAAATATTTGGGTGAAACCCTAGCCATGGAATGGAGAAATATCTTGTGGAGAGAGAAGTGCCCCATATAAGTTGAAAGTGTCCTTAAAAGGTTGTGCCACAGTTGGATCAATATTGACTTTCCAAATGTAAAAAGGGAAAAATGTGATAAAGCAAGCATACCTTTTAGTTTTCACGTAATACCCTTTGGACTGCATCTTTCCTTTTTAAGACTCTTCCTGTCAAATTCCAGATTAAGCCCTGTCTCCTCCAGATTTACCATTGCCTTCCAGAGTTGATATGTTCAGTTAAGGGAGAGAGTTAGTATTCCACTAGTATTTTGAGGACTTTAGCTTGGCATACAGTACATTTTGGCCAATATTGTAGTAACAATAGCAATTGCCTTATAAGGTGACATGCTCAAGAGATAAATAGTGTGGTCTGAGTGACAAATCAAGAAGGATGGAATAAAGAAGTTCTGTTTCCTCTTAGGATATAGAAAACTGGAAAAGAATCTTCTATACTAGAAATAATAAAAAATTAGATTATCTACTAAATCATAATTATTTCTGAGTTACTCAGATTACTAACGTTGCAAAGTAAACTACATCCCAAAGAGTGACAATACCCTTTGAAGAGAGGCAGTCCTCATAAATTATTTTATCTTTTGGAGACAATAGCAGGAAGACGTGGCCCACAAAAAAAGAAGTACAAATTAAACAATTAGAATTTTAAGGGATTTGGTAGGATCTATTGTGGGTTAGTTATTAATTTAGAATGCTTGAATATTCCAGCAGTCTACATTGACTTGCAAGTTTTTTCCCAAAGCCTCCACCAGCTACTTACAAGACAGATTAAAGGCACAAAGAGTGCCCTTCATTGGAGGTGGGACTCCCATTTAGGTGGGACTACCACTGGGTCACAGACAGGAAACTCTGCCAACTTCCCAAGATTTTTACCCCAAACACAAACCATCTACCACCGAAAAATTGAGAGAAAACACTACAGCTCTCATGTTCCAGACAAAGTAGACAGAATGATATACACAAATGGAATCTACTTTTGGGAAAATAATAGGAAGCCCTCTCAAATCCAGGAGATCAGGTATGACTGGAGGAGGGGCAGGAAAATCTTCTACAACTGACAGATACAAGACATAGATTGACTGCCACCCAGAGAAGGAGGAGGAACACTATGAAATCCCCATCTCTGAGTACCATATCCACAGTGTCTAAGATTGAGGATGAAATTGAAGACCTGAGAACCTCCTTGCCACTAGCCCAAGAGTCTCACTGAGTAATGAGCAACAACAGCCTACTGTTGAGGGAATGCATCCATGTAGAGAGAAACTTGTCTGTTGCACAGGCACCTAATTCCTGCTGAAAGTTAAAGGTGAAACAGAAATACCAAGAAGAAAAGAAGAAAAGACTTCTAGTAACCCAAGACCCACATTAAGCACAAGGCAGTAACTGATTACTGGGAGAATGTGTCAGTTCCTTCAGGCATATGTGTACACTGACGATAACTATAGAAACCACAAAACCTAAATGGCAGCTCATCTACTGATGAGATTTACTCAATAGTACACACTAAAAGCCTAACAAAAGAAGTGACATACACGTTTCTGGGAATAAATAAAATTACTTATTTAATAATAGAATATAAATAGTAGGATAGAATTGCAAGATAAAAATCTTACTTACATATCACTATCTATCTACTAGACTGGCTGTGGGAAAAAAAAAGGCCTAGAAATGCCAAATGAAGAGATCTCTCATAGATTTATGGCAGGGATGCAGAATGGTACAACTGCTTTGGGACACAGTTTGGCATTTTCTAATGAAGTTGAATACAGTTTTATCACATGACCTTGTGAAGCAATTCAACTCACAGGTAAGAGAAATAAAAACTTGTGTATCGGCAGTGCCTATGGCTCAAAGGAGTAGGGCGCCAACCTCGTATGCCAGAGGGGGCATATTCATACCCAGCCATGGCCCAAAACTGCAAACAAACAAACAACAACAACAAAAAACTTGTGTGCACATAAAAATCTTTATATGAATTGTTAGAGTAGCCATATTCACAATTACCCCAAACTGGAAGCAACCAATATGTTTATCAGTTAGGGAATGGAAAAGAAAAATGTGGTATATTCTTATAATGGAAAAATACTGTACATTGAAAGTGATAAATTACTGATCCATTCAATGACACGGATGAATCTCAAAAGAATTGTGCTACATGAAAGAAGTCAAAAACAAAACACTATGTCTTGCATTATTTCATGAACATAAAATTATAAAAAAGGTAAAACAAGATATCACTGATGTAGCAAGATGGCAGAATAGGAGTCTTCATTCATCACTCCCCACCTACAGAAATCTAATTAGAAATTATCCTTAGGCAAGAATTCCATGAAGAATACCATGGTATTCATGGTAGAGCTTGGGAATAAGGATGAGACCCTTCTTGGATGCACAAGTGACTGCTAAGTATAAGGAATGGTTCTTTGTGATCAAACTGTCCCTGCCCCAAGCCAGCACATCACCACACACAGAAATTTCCCATGGACTGGTGATTTCTCCAGCAGAAAGAAATGAGTTGCCGGTGGATATTCAGATTCTCTGCAATTCTGGGAACCTTTGAAGGAGGCTAATTCTTGTCTCATCCCATGGGAAGCATCGGGATTATTAGCAGGGCTAAACCACCTGGGGGGAGTTTGAGTAAAGAATAAAGACACTCACAACAACCAAAGTGTCAATATTGGTGGTGGTTCTGCATTCTGGACAACAGAGATACCAACAACATCATGCTGGAGGAAACATGGTAATCTAGTCTTCCAGATCTGAATTTCTAGCCAGATTCCCAGTATAGCCCGCCTGTTCCTGTTAAGTCTTCCCCAGGTCAAGAGGCAACTCTATGGCAATAATTACCTTAGAGGGAGCATCTGGATGCACCTTTCAAAACTAGTGGTGGAAGAGTAATCCAACTCAATTCTGGTGCCCACATTAAGTCTTCCCCAGTTTGGGGAGAAACTGCAGGTCAGTTATTAACTCTGGAGGAAACAACTATTTTTGCCCAATTATAGCAGTGGAGTGATAATTCACCTCAGTTCTAGTACTCACATTGTCTTCCCTAAACTGAGATTCTACTTCAGATCAGCAATTACCCACAAAGGAAATATATAACGTCACTCAATACTAATTGCAGAATGATATCTCCATCAAACCTCAGTGACTTATTTAAGCCTACTCTAAACCAAGAAATAAGCCCAAGTCCACAGGTTTAAGGAGCATATACTCTGGGCATGCTCACACAATGTGGCTTAATTGTAACTGCAGTGCCTACAAATAGCCTTAAAGCTCATCATATAAACTTGCCCAACTACAGAGTCCAACAAACTGTACTACTCAACCAGAGAAGACAGCCTTCAACACAGTCTCATTAGAGACAATTGGAGAGCACAGCTAATAGCCTTACTTGATGGCAGGGTTTAACCAGTTGTTTCTCTAAGCTACTGAGCACAGCTGGCAAGATCATTTGACCTCAGAGCACAGGAAGTGAACCAGCTCAAGGAGAGAGCTGAACACCAAGGTCCGCCTGTTTGGTGCTGTTACCAGCCAGCCCAGCCAAAATCCCAGGCTAGACTAAGTGGTAACGATTCGTCACCACCAAAGAACGTCTGTGATATCTGGAAGAGCTGGCTGTCTCCTCAAATATGCAGACATCAACATAAGGACCAAAGATTATGAAAACACAGGAAAATATGAAACCACCAAAATAAACTAATAAAGCTTCAATAATGGACAGAGTATAAATGAAGATCTATTAGATGATTGACAAAGAATTCAGAAAAATCTGCTTAAAGAATTTCAGGGAACTCTAAGAAAATTCAGGCAGAAATTTAAATAAAATTTGGAAACAATTCTTGAATAAAATTAGAAGTTTAACAGTAAAATAGAAACAAGAAAAAAATAGAGGTAAAGAGCATAATGACTTAAATGGAAAACTCGATAGAAAACTTGACCAGCAGATTTAATAAAGCGGAAGAATCAGTGACCTTAAAAACAAGGTATTTAAAATTATTGAATCAGAGAAGCAAAAGTTGGAAAGTGGAAAAAAGAATGAACAATGTCTGTGGGGATTATGGGACACCATAAAATAAACAACCCTTTTCACAAGAGGAATTACTGAAAGACAAGAGAGAGAAAAAGGCCTAGAAAGCATATTTTAGAAAATAATGGTTGAAAATTGCTCAAACATGGGGAAAATGACCATATCTAGATAAAAGAAGCTCAGAGGTCACTAACCAAGTCCAATCCAAAGCGGAATTAACCAATGCACACCCTAATCAAATTATCAAAAATCAAAGACAAAGAAATAATACTGAAAAAAATCAAGAGATAGGAAACAGATCATGTCATAGGAGTCCCAGTGCAACTTGGACTTTTCTCAGGAAAAACTCTGAAGGCCAGTAAAGAGAGGGATGATGCATTCAAAGTGCTGAAACAAAAACTAAAATAGACAACTAAGAATATTTCACTCAGAAATGAGAGATAAATACAAACTTCTTCAGATAAACAAAAGCCATGGGAGTTTATCACCACTAGGCTTGCTCTATGGGAATGGCTAAAAAGACATAATGTCATTAGGTGACATAAATGTCCACCAATTAGTAACAAAACATATTAAAGTAAAAACCCTCAATAGTCTAATAATCCTAATACATCCTCAGATTTAAAATTCTCTAAGTCTGCCAGCGTGGTATATAAAGCAATTGTATCCTTACTAAGGGAGATAAAATCAAAACTATTTTTAAAAAAACTATAGGTACAATAGATAATTAATGTGTATAAATTATTTAATAAAATGTAAGTTTTGACATCAAAGTAGTAAAAGCTGTGAAGGGGTAAAAATTTAAGGTTTTGCATGCAATTAAAGGAAAATTATTATCAGCCTGAAGTGTCCTGTTATAAAAATAACATCTTTTATGTAAGTAAAATATGGTAACTAACAAAGCAAAACCTGTTAAACTTGCAGAAAATGTAAAAATAAAGTATTCACAGCTTACTACCACAGAAAACCATAAAATCACATGGGAAGACAGCAAGCAAAAAAGACAGAAACAGAGATCCACAAAACAATCAGAACACAAATAAGAAAATGGAAGTAGAAAGGTCTTTCTTACCAATAAGTAACTTAAATGTTAATAAATAAAATTGTCCAATAAAAAATCATAGAGTAGCTGAATGGATTAATAAAAAAAAAAAAAGATCCAACCGCATGCCGCCTACTAACTTTTTCAGTAAGGACACAAATAGACTGAAAGTGATGATATAGATAAATATATTCCAAGTAAATGGTGACAGAGAGAGCAGGGTAGCTATACTTATAAAAAACAAAATAGAAGTAAAGTGAAAAAAACTATAAAAAAAAAGACAAGGAAAGTCATTACATGATGACTAAGAGTCTAATTCACCAAGAAAACATAGCAATTGTAAATATATTTATATTTATCTCTAAAAATAATATGTTCATATTTATATGTAAATATATACATTTTATATATAATTGTATCATATACAAATATATTATATATTAATATCAATATAAATATTGGTAAATAAAGATATATTATATTCATGTATTTGTTATATATTACATATAAATACATAATATATAAAATATAAATACATAAATATATATTATAGATTAGTATATGTATTATATAATATATATCTTTATATACAAATATATCTCTATATAAATCTTTATATATTTTTATATTGTATAAATATATATATATTCAACATTAGAGCACATATGAACATATAGGAATTGTTTGGTGATCTAAAGGGAGAGGTAGATTATAGTACTATAATGGTAGTGAACCATTATACCCCACCTTCATGCATTGGCAGATCATGTAGGCAGAAAAGTAATAATGAAACATTAGACTTTAATTAATGTTAAACTAAATGGAACTAATAGACACATACAGAACATTCTATCCAACAACAGATGAATATACAGTCTTGTCAAGTGACAACTGAACGTTCTCCAGGATAGAATATGTTAGATGACAAAGCAAATATTAACAACCATAAGAAGACTGAAATTGTATCAAATATTTTTCCAGATCATGAGGGCATGAAAGCTGAAAACAAAAACAGAGAAATGTTGGAAAATAAACTATTATCTGTGAAATGAACAACATGCTCCTGAATAATCAATAGGCCACAGAAGAAATCAAAAAGGAAAACAGACCATACCTAGCGAGAAAGGAAAATGGAAACCCAATATACTGAAAATTATGAGATTCAGAAAAAGTGACTCCTAAGAGAAAATGTATAGTAATAAATTTTTACTCCTATGAGAAAATTTACAGTAATAAATATCAAAAAGAGGAAAGATCATAAATAACCTAATGTTAAGAACAAACTAAGTGCAAAATTAGTAGAAGGAAAGAAATTGCAAAGATCAGACCAGAAATAAAAGAAATAAAGACTAGAAAAATAATAAAACTAAAAAATTTTAAAGATGAACAGAATACATAATCCATAAGCTATAGCAGGAAAAAGAAAGAGAGCCTATTTAAAATAAGACTAAAATGCAAGAGGAGATATTATAACTAAATGAAGCCACTGAAATGCAAAGGATCATAAGAAGCTACTATGGAAAATTATAACATAATAGAAATTGGTGAATTCCTAGATCCATAAAACCTATTAAGCGTGAATCACGAAGAAACAGAAAATCTGAACAAACTAGTAATGAGTAAGGAGAGTAAATCATCAATTAAAAAATCTCCTATCAAAGAATAACACAGTATTTGACAGTTTCATTGATGGGTTATATGTTACATTTAAGGAAGAATTAATGCCAGTTCTTTTAAAACTCTTCACAGAAAAAGGAGTATAGTAATCACATTAGGAGGTTAACATTTTCCCGATATCAAAAGCAAACAAGGACACTATAAAAAATAAAAATTTGCATAAAATGTGATTATGATTTCACTGAAACCAGTTGTATAGTGGCAGCTTGTGTCACTATCTTAAAAAGAATAATGTAAATCTAACACTTAAAAAAATGCCATGCTCAGTGTGCCAGAAACCTCTCCAGGTCAAATTAAGTAGCAAAGATTGGCATGGTGTTTGCCATCCACAGACTATGCGGGTATGACATGTAAGCAATGGTCAAAACTACTCCATAATGTTGGTCTCCAACAATGATTTTCATGGAAATCCACATACAAATGCAAACAGGAATGAATCTATTAGCCTGGAAGTCTGACTAGCAATAATCATCCGAAGTATAAGAGTGTCACCTTAATTTAAAATAAGCAGATATCTTAACTGTCTAGAGAGCATTCTTTGTTTTTTTTTGTCTGAGTATGAGGGAGATTTATGTTTGGAAGTTACCTAAATAAATGGGAAACTTCCATTTAAATCAATTA
Organism: Galagoides demidoff; assembly: GCA_963574575.1. NCBI lineage: Eukaryota > Metazoa > Chordata > Mammalia > Primates > Galagidae > Galagoides > Galagoides demidoff. Next base: position 57,583 of record CAUYQV010001388.1, on the reverse strand, counting down.
CTACTTATTAATAAAAATGGTTCTAGTAACAAGAGGTCAAATATTTGTGTCTTTAGTGTAACTGCTGCAGAGTAAGGTAGAAGTAGATTAAGAAGGAATGTCTGAGTATTTCAACAAAATTATATATACACATATATCTGTTTAAAGAAAACCCAATTGTTTTGATGGTAAAAACGTCTAATGAACAAAATCAATAAAGACCACATTATTTTCTCAAAATTATCTTATCAGGCATTGTAAAGCATTGTTAAATCAGTCACTTTAGACTTGGGCATTCTGAATGAGTGAAAAGTCTTTAGTATTTATTTATATAAATTGTTTTGCTCTAAGTAGTCTAAATAATAATCAATAAAGCTTAGTCTAATAGAGCATTTAATGAGTTTCATTTTAATTAATAGATAAAGGCCTTTGGTAACAGTCATTTTTTTGAGTTGATTCTGCTTCTTCTAAGCAGTTTACTATACTTTCACATTTTTGTTTATCATTGTTAATGTTTGGCAAACCTTTTCTACATAGATAATACAAAAGGGGAATTAAATTCACAGTTTGTTAAATTATTGTAAGATTCGATAATTAATTTTGAGTTATTTTCTTCAAAAATATCTTTACAATATTTTGATTGCATGCAAGTTAAGACTTATTAATAAAAGTTTATTGGCAGACAAAAACAAATTAGACACATAGAAAAATTGTATCTTTTTTTTAGGCAGTACTAATATAACTTGCAGATTTGATCAAATTAGATCTTTTGTTAAAACAAGCAAAAAAAAAAAAAAAGCTCAGGCTGCTTGACAGAATTAACTTATTTTTTTCTTTTTTCAAACTGACTGATCACGTAACCTCTGAGTAGTCAAAATGTATCTGGTTCTTAATTTACACACACACACACACACACACACACACACACATATATATTTCAACCTACAGTTTTTTTTTTTAATGTGGTGATTAGAGTCTTGAATGCTCAGATTATTCTTCATTTCTCAAGGAATTATTCTACATGTTAAAGGTATTTTTTCTAGTTCTATTGAGATACAATTAACAAAATTGGTGTCAATTTAAGACACAAAGTGTGGATATTTTATATATGCATATACTGTGAAATCATTACCACAATTGAGTTCACTAGCACATCCATCACTTCACATAGTAACTTTCTGTGTATGTGTGGTGAGAACACTTAAGGTCTACTCTCTTAGCAAATCTCAAATATTACAATACAATATTCTAGTCACCACGGTATACATTAGATCTCCAGGACTTACTTATAACTAAAAGTTTGTATTCTTTAACCAAAATCTCTGCATTTAACCCACCCCATAGTCTCTGTCAACCATCATTTTACTCTCTTTTAACCATCAACTTGCCTTTTTTTAGGTTCTACATATGAGGTTAAACAGTAGTTATCTTTCTCAAACTGACTTATTTCACTTCCTAATGCTCTAGAGTTTCATCCACGTTGCTGCAAATGGCAAGATTTTCTTCCTTTCTGTAGATGAATGATAGTCCTTTATCACATTCATCCATGGACGGTCGCTTAGGCTATTTCCTTAACTGACTATTCTGAACATTGCTTCAGTGAACACAGGATGCAGATATCTCTTTCAGATATTAATTTTTTTCCATCAGATATATGCCCCAAAGTGGGATTTCTAGATCAGAACATAGTACTATTTTCAATTTTTTGAGGACTTTCCATACCATTTTCTTAAAATTCTATATTCTTACCAATTTGCACTCTCACAAACAGTGTGCAAAGGTTCCTTTCTCATTACACCTTCACTAACACTTCTTATCTCTTTTTTAAATAATAATCATTCTAACACTTGTGAGGTGATAGATCTTTGTGGTTTTGAATTTCATTTCCATTATTATTAGTGATCTTGTTTACCATTTAATATAGATCATATGGTGATTTTTTTTATAAAAATAGCTAGGTATATGTATACCATGGAATACTATGCAGCATTAAAAAAGAATGAAGACTTTACCTCTTTTGTGTTTACATGCATGGAGCTGGAAAATATTCTTCTTAGTAAAGTATCTCAGGAATGGAAAAAAAAATCCAGTGTACTCAGTACGACTATGAAACCAATTTACAATGACTCACACTTGCATATGAGAAATGAAACATAACTATAGCCTCGGATGAAGGAGGGAAGGGGAAGGAGAGCAGAAGGGAGGTGGGTGAGTTGATAGAGGGAGGGTTGGGGGGGACCACACCTATGGAGCATATTGCAAGTACAAGTTGGATCTATCAGGTGTAGAACACAAATGTCTTAATTCTGTAATTGGGTGAATGAGGTGAAGGCTGTGTTGATTAGTAGGATGTAAGCACTCCAATTTGTACAAATAATCAACACATTGAATCCCATAATGCCATAAATGTAATTATGATCTATGTACAAATGACTTAATAAAAAAAAGGTTAATACAAAATAAATGAACCTGCATGCTTTTATGTGACTGAATGCCTTTAGAGTCCTTTTTATGCTGCTCCGGAACATGCCCCCAACTTTTGTTAAGAATCCTGTTTTTTTGTGCTTTCTCTTTAGGAGTGGGATTTATTCTGGACAGGGACATGGGGCATCTGTCACTTCAAAAATAAAAAAGTACCAAATTACAAAAAGAAAATAGCTATTCATGGCCTTCCCTTATTTTTTTAACCAGGTTATTTGTTTGTTTACTATTGGGTTGCATCATTTCTTTACCTAGGTTTGAGGATATCAATCCCTAGAATAAAATAGTAAGATTTTTTTTTTTTTTTGAGACGGAGCCTCAAGCTATCCCCCTGGGTAGAGTGTCATGGCATCACAGCCCATAGCAATCTCCAACTCCTGGGCTCAAGCGAGTCTCCTGCCTCTGCCTCCCAAGTAGCTGGGACCATAGGTGCCGCCACAACGCCCCGCCATTTTTTGGTTGCAGCCATTCCTGTTGTTTGGCGGGCCGGGGCTGGGGATTCAAACCGCCACCTTAGGTGTACGTGGCTGGCGCCTTAGCCGATTGAGCCACAGGCGCCAAGCCAATAGTAAGATTTTTCATCTCCTACAGTTTGCTAAGGGCATGAGGAACTAGTAAATAGGGCCAGGTATGGTGGCTCATGCCTGTAATCTTAGAATTCTGGGAGGCCAAAGTGGGAGAACTACTTTAGATCAAGAGTTCTAGACCAGCCTGAGCAAGAGAGAGACCCCTGTCTCTGCTAAAAATACTGCCTAGGTTCATGCCCTTTGCTCAGTGGTTAGGGCACCAGCCACACACATCGGGACTGACAGGTTTGAACCAGGCCTGGGCCTGCTAAACAACAACGACAACTACAACAACAACAACAAAAACCATCTGGGCATTGTGCTCGGCGCCTGTAATCCCAGCTACTCGGGAGGCTGAGGCAAGAGAATAGCTTAAGCCCAAGAGTTTGAAGTTGCTATGAGTTGTGATGCCGAGGGTGACATAGTGAGACTCTGTCTCCAAAAAAAAACAAAAAACAAACAAAAAAAACAACAAATAAAATAAAAGTACTCCCTAATCATCAAAGAAAGGCAAATCAAGACCGTGCTAATATATCACCTAATCCCAGTGAGGATAGCCCACTTCACAATGCCCCAAAGCTGCAAATTCTGACCTGGATGGGGAGAGAAGAAAATACTTTTACATTGTTGATGGGATTCTAAACTAATACAGCCTCTTTGGAAAGAATTATAGAAAATCCTCAAAGAGCTAAATGTAGACCTTCTATTTGATACTGTAATCCCATTGTTAGATATCTACGCAGAAGAACAAAAACTTATTTTACCATAAGGACATTTGCACTAGAATGTTTATCACAGCTCAATTCATAATCACCAAGATGTGGAATAAACCCAGTGCCCATCTCACATTAATGGATTAATAGACCATGAAATATATACACATACATATATATAAATGTATGTGTATATATATGCACACACACACACACCATGGAATACTATCCAGCCACAAAATGATGGTGATTTTATATCATTTGTATTAATCTGGATGGAGCTGAAGTATGCTCTCCTTAGTAAAGTATAAGGAGAATAGAAAAGCATGTACTTAATGTGCTCAATACTAAAATAAAATCGATAGTGAAACAACTACATGCCCATGTGAGAGAAAAACAAAAGTAAATTCAATTGGGGGGAGGGGAAAGGGGAAGAAGGAGAAGGACTGGTAAGCTTTCGCATAATGGGTGCAATGTAAGGATACACAGTACAACTCCTGGGTGAGGAGCTCAATGGCAACTTGGACTTTGCCTGAGAGACACAAACAATGTAACTTAATGATTTGTATCCACTTATTAATCTCAAATTTAAAAAAAAGAAAAATTAGTTGAGTGTTGTGGTAGGACCTGTAGTTCAAGTTACTAAGGAGGCTGAGGCAAGAGGATTGCTTGAGCCCAAGGGTTTGAGGTTGCTGTGAGCTATAATGATGCCAGGGCACCCTACCCAGGATGACAGAGTGATGCTTTATCTAAAAAAAAAAAATGAAATAGTATTTATACGTACATGTAATAATTAGGGGAAAACACAGGGTAGTCTTCATCCATTCATTCCTTTATCCATTCAACCATTATGTTTCAATTCCCAGTTGTACCGAGGTCTAAAGTGTAAATATGCAGAAGAACATTATCTGCCCTGTAAGAGGATTCAGTCTGCTGAGGAAGGCAAACCTGTGAACAGATAATTGAAAATGTGGCGAGATGTATACGTGATGACCAATTATAGTAATATGGAATACTTTGTGACCAATGATAAGGATCTAATATAAGGGTCTTTCTTGACTTCTGTGGATTAGAATTGGTGGCATGAAGTGACCACTATGATATTGGAAGATAAAGGGATAGGGTTTGGACACTTTTATCAATTCTCTGCATTTGTTGGTTAGATATCTATCTCCCATTTGCTGTGGCAGGAAACTCCGATGGAGTGATAGATCAAGGCATGACTGTACAAACAACGGGTTCAGTTTTTCACGTCTTTACTTGAAGTGTTTATGGAATATTCAAAACTATATATCCAGTCAATAGATAATAGAGACTTGTAAATTCGAAGATAAATACGAAATATAGTTATAGATTTGGGAATAATAAGCACAGAAGTGATAGTTGAGGCCATTTGACACCCGTGTGCCAAGTGAGAATGAAATAACTTAGAGAAAAATTTATTTCAAGGAACATATAAAGGAAGGTGAGCAAATGAAACACACTGAGAATAAGCAGCCAGAAAGACAGGAGTAAAGCCAAGTGCGTGTGGTATGACAGGAATCAAGGTACTGCATTTTTTTCAGGAGGAGGAAATAACCAATTGCTGCTGAGAAGTCAGATAAGATGAAGAGAAGATAATATCCACTGGCTTTAACATCATGCAAATAGAATTCTTCAGTGACACTGATGAGTTTTAATAGCATGGCGCAGATGGGAGCCAAAATGAAGTAAGTTGAAGAGTGAGTAGGAAGTGAGTGGGAAGTAAGCACAGACAATGAATATAGACAGACACCTCATTAAAGAAAGCTGGCCGTGAAGTGGAATAGGAAGGATGGCCTATAGCTGGAGTGCTATCAGGAAGAATCTAGGAAGGTTTCTTTTGTTGTTATTGTTTTGTTTTGGAGAAATACCTGAAGAAAAAATGTTTGTGGATAAGAAAGACTCATATCTTTCCTGTGATATATGGAAAAATTCTCAATAATCAAGAAAGTGGGTGGAGGATAAAGAAGGGGGATTTATTTCTCACTACATCTTAGTCATTTAAGGTTTCATTTGCTTTTGCTAAATATTAGGTTTTATTTATTTATTCACTAACATTTACTAAAGGTTCACTCTGCAGCAGGCTCTGTGGAAGGTGCTAACATTCTAGTGATGTTTGGGAAAAGAGAAAAACAAGTAAAGCAACAATTTCAATGGCGGGTACTAAGTGATAGAGTTGGGACAAGGAGGGCGCCATATGAATGGGGACAGGGCCTCAATGTTGCACTTGCTCTCCTAATAATACAGTGATCGGTCTACTTGCCTTCTCCTCTTCCCCAGCTCCTTGATTCTTTTCAACGCCTTCATCCTATTGAATTCTTTTTGGTGAGATAGGGATTACCCTTGATCCTGTTGATGTAGTTTAGCTCTAATATACCTTATTCTAAAATAACATTTATATTTGTTCTACATCCTTTTACATTTAAATTATTTTGTAGCCTTATTTAGCTACAGTTTTCTGTCATATATGGTCGATTGGAATCAAAAACCTGAGTCAGGCACTAAATAGTTTGATGACCTGGCAAAATCATTTTCCTTTTGTCCTCCGTTCCCTCACCTATAAAATGAACACTCATAAGATCCTGTTCAAATGAAGTTTGATGGACTTCGTCTCTTCTCATAAATATATCACTTGAATGCTTTGTTCACTGTATTTATACTTCTGTAGTCCTTTTGTGAATTTTTTTTCAAAAGCAACATCATAAAAGCAGTGTAATATTTCAAATGCACAAAACCCTAACATAATCCAGATATTCAAATCATACATTCTTTAATCACTATATTTCTGAGGTTCACAATTTAACATTTCCTAAAATTAGAGTAGATATTATACGACTATTATTACTTCTACTACTATGAGGACAATGATGATGAGAATGACAGATTACCCCTGTAGCTTTTTCACTTGGCCAGTGAATTTTTGACTGATTTTGGCTGTTCTAGTCCCGTCACTTTCCACCCAGCACAGTGATGACCCATCTATGAAGGGAAATAAACTGATAAAACATTATCTGTGTTTGTGTTGAATTGAAGTCATTTTGTAGCACAGCTTAAGTATTTATTTTTCTGAACATACTCTTCCTGTTAAATGCTTCTCCCATCCTATCATTTCCAGTGAGTGAAAACCAATTTCGAGTATTTAAATCTCCAAACTGAGCTAGATTCTAAATCTACACCTCAAGTTCTCAGCTGAGTCTCTTCTCCAAATTATATATGAATTTTCTGTATCTATATTACAATTCATTTTTCACACTTTCACAGTCTTGGATAAGAACTGTACATTTAGTAGTTCCTGACCTATTTTCAGTTTTATCAATTTTTTTTTTAACTTTAGCCTTTTCCCAGGAGGAACAATCCCTTTAGATTAAATTGCATTCCAATTATTTTTGGTAAACTGAAGCCAAATTAGGTTCCAGTGCTATTTTTGTCTCTAATCAACTTTAAAGTGAGTATTTTTCCAGCTACTTCTGCTTTTATTGGTCTCCGTTTTAATCTAATGGCTTTGTCAACTGTAATTCTATAATGACCTGCCCAACAAGTATTTCCAGCTTATTCTTGAATAAAATCTTTGAAAATATTTGCTCTTATATTTCCGGCCTGCATTGTCCTCTAACTACCATGCTAAAATTACTTCCAACCATTATAATATACTAATTTTAGTAATTTTACTTCCCGGATCCAAATTACTAGAGTTTGATTAGACTTTAAAGAACATCCAATGCCACATCCTTGTATCTTTACCAAGAATACTGGTGCCTAAAAAGGTTAAGTGAATTTTCCAAGGTCACATAATTTAATAGTAGTTGATCCTAAGTTAAAACTCAAGGATGTTTGGTTCTGCAACAAGGCTCTTTCCATTCTCCTATCACATATTAAAATAAGATTAACGTCCAATTCATACATCTTATCTTAAATTCCAAAATATTCTCATTATATTAACCTTTAATTTGAATTTTTGTGAAAATTAAGATAATGCAATCTATCCCTATCCTTTCATCCCAAATCATCTCCATTGTCAATAAAAGAGGTATCAATTTTCATATATGATGGAAATGTATTAACTGAGCATTTTTAATTGGAATAATAACATCACTTAGCAAAGAAGCCCAGATCAAATACTATAACTGATTGTCATAACATTTTCAAGTAAAGGAAACATCTGTATAGTTATAGCCATGTTGTGCTGTGAGTATTTTGAAAAAGTAATTAAATGGGCAATTCTGGAAAAAACATTAGAACCAAGGTGATAAATTCAATGATAATAAATCAAAATAAAAAAAACCCCAAAAGCACACAAAATAATCCCTGTCTTAAATATCATTAAGTTTTAATATTTTTAAATTTCACAAGTAGGCTGCTCCCTGGATTTCCAAATGCTAGCAAACATTTTTAAAATGTTTTATGATTTAAGACAAAAATAGGCTGCATTATACTGATACTCCGAGGCATTAAACAGCAAAGCAACATAAGAAATCTATGGTAATGGAACATGGAAACCTCTCAATTTCCTTTAAAAGAATATGTGTAACCAAATACAAAAATGGGAATGGCTATGTATTCATAGGCACTAAATAAAACACCCCATGTTTTTAGAAAAAGAGTGTATGTTCTAAAAGAATAATACATTCTGAAGAAGAGTAGAGTATTGGGCCTGTGAAGTACATATGCAGCTGTCAGAGTCAACCTGCAGTCCTGGAGGTAAATGTAGACGCAAACTCAAGTGAGATAAACAAAACCCTGTTCAGAAAAATCCAGGGTGCATATGCAAATGAATATATAAATTAAGAAATCAAGTTTATTTTTGTTTCATATATTCACACACATATATTTTTGAGACAGTAAATTGCCACTTTGCCAAATATTCTAGTTTCCAACTAGCTTTTAAATCATTAAAGAATAGTTTAATAATATGGCAATAAACAAAGATTTTCATAGAGCAATAATGACCAAAAGTCAATGCCTCTGATTTTCTTGATTCAATTTAAGAATACCTGTGTACATTTTTAACAAAGAATTGGGATAATTATCTGGAAAATCAATATTGAGACCACCTTTTCCTGAATTATGTTGACAGGTCTCAGAGAGAATATTTCATCAAATGGAAGGGAAACTAAATTACTGAGGTAATTGCTTCCATTTCCCCACTCATTTTTCACATATGAGCACAATACTTTGCATTCCATATTGAAAATCTTTTTTTGCTATTTGTTGATGTTACTGATGAATTCTGGCTTCTCTTCACAGTCATTGCTGAGAACATATAGTGTGAGTTTTAAAGTAAAAGGAAGGCAAACTTGAAAACTAAAACAATGTTTGCGAGAGAGGTCTTAGGACATAGAGCTACATTTGTGCTTTCAGTCAGTATACTGGAATCGTTGAGGGAACTTGTTAAATGTATAAATTACCATAGAGCCTGTTGTTATGAGGTATAGGAATATGAATTTGTAACCAGTTTCCTAGGTGACTATGATGCATCCAGGCTGGCCAAAACCAACAGATGTTTGGGAACTAATGAGCTACATCTTACTAAATATCTAGCAATCGAGTTTCTTTTGAAAGTTTCTTATATATTTGATAGTTTGCTGTCATGCATTTTACCTGATCATTTCTCCGGAGACTATCACATACCATGGAAATTGATTAAGAGAGAAGATTATTTTCACTAAAACTATTAATCAGATCAGTCCCTGTCTGGTATCTTCATAGAAACCAGGCTAGAGATATGGCTACTTTCAGGATCTATGAAAACTTTTAATTTGGTAGAAGACCTATTGAACTGAAGCTTCTCTTTGGAGGACATTTCAGAAAAGGCTAGTTTCATATGGGCTAACTAGTTTTGGTAGGGTTAAGTGAATATATTTTCCCATTTGTAATAACAACTTTCCCTCACCAAAATACATGATGATATGTATGGAATTTCTACATAACTAATGTTATATAGTTATTACGATGACTAAATTAACAAAATCACAGCAGTTGGTATACATAGAATCATCAATTACTCAAATTCTTAGGCAATTATTATTGAAGAAAACTACAGATCCTCCTCAAATCATTCAGGGAAAATGTGAATGGGAAAGCATCATACTTTAATCAAGAAAACAATAATCTCGTTCTCAAATTTTGATACATTAGACTTGTTTCATTTGTTTGAATTAATGGCATATTGTTATGAATCACTCCTTTACCAAGATGGGCAAAGGTTTTCAGTGGTATGATGGTAAATGGAAACAATCAGCTCTTTGGAAGAAAAAAAATCATTATTTGTAACGTTTACCACTTTACATGCCATTTTTAGCCACCATGGCCAATTTCAAGCTACCAAAGTGGTGTTACCGTATGCAGAATTGGGAAGAGGTGAACACAATTGGCTCTCACAAGCTGATGTGACCTGGCTCCAGCACACAATTGGCTGTGTATCTTCATACTACAGGTACAAAATGGTAAGCAAGGTTCAATTCCATTCCTTTCCTTATACCATCTAACCCAGTATTTCTGTTAGAAACTAGAAAAACACAGAAAAGAGACAAGGGGAGTTGGAGAGGCGTCTCTGAGGAAATGACATCTACACTGAGACTCACAGGCTAAATTTGTGGACTAAACTTTGATAAACCTCACATAGGGTGTTGGTTTCGGGATAGGAGAGTAGCTTAGTCTGGAGGGATGGCCAAGGACTAGATCCTGAAGGAACTTGAGTGATGTGATTAGAAGCTTGGGAATCACATGTGTTATTAATTGAGAACCATCGAAGGGTTGGAGATTATAGGAAACAAAATGAGACATTTGGGGTGAGATGGGGCCGGGGGGGGGGGTGGTGGAGATAGGGAGACACTACATGAAATTCAAGGAGCTCGTACATTCCTCATGGAGAGAGACTTAGAAACAAAGGGTTTACTTTAATATAAGGCAATAACAGTTTAAGTAAAGGGATGAGCTTGTTTGTGAATGATTTTGTAGTTCCCTGTTGTGTGCATACCACTAGGTTGTAATCTTCATGAGTTGAATATGAAAGCTTAGAATGTTCCCAATTAGATAGATGTCTCTGAATAGTCACGTGGTAGAATTGAAAAGCAAATAGGCAAGTGTGTCACGGAATGTTTACATTTACACCTAGAGTTTGATTTTATGGAGAATAAATCCTCACCTGATACTTAAACAATATTTTAATGTTTATTATTATCTAATTTTGTTTAGATTTTTTTCAATTAAAAGTATATGCAAAATCAAGATGAACTATAAACATATTTAAAAACTTATCACATCACTTGTATAGCTTTGGAGCAGATAGCAGAGAATTGGCACCACTACCGAGAGAACCACCCATCTGGGGGCTTTTGGCAAGATGAGTGTACAATGCTGACTTCCTTTCCAACATGACAGGACAGCCTTGGCAATAAACGAAAACCTGATCTTCAAGGGCAGATGACTCTGTGAAGGGTTTAGGATGGACATGCCATTATGCCTCTAGGTTTGCAGCCCCAGAATCTCACCAGAGCCATTCCATCTAGGCGCTTTGAAGACCAGCCTCAGGGACGTCCCCAGGTACCTCCTGCAACCTCCTGCACCCCAGCCTTCTGTAGCCTCCACTCAGCAAGGTCACTAAACTCTGCCAAGACTGTAGAACAAGTCTCAGAACCTATTTTGTGTTGGGAGAGCTTCATACCACTGCTGTCTCCAGACTGGGGAAACTGGGAAAGATTCACTGTCCACACACTAAAATCATTTTGGCTTCTGGGGCAGGGTCAGGGAGGTGGCAAATCTGAACACTCCCATATTCTAATAGAAGACTTTCCCAGGGGAGATGGAGAGACTTGCTGCCCCCCAGGGGTTTAATGCTGTCAGACTGAGTCTTGGCTGGGATGTTTCTGAGTCACATTTACCTCCAGGACAGAGCCACATTGGGCCACCCATGTGCTGGGGCCACAATGCTGCCCTTCTTTGAAAAAAGCCTGGCCTCTCACTTGATGACAGCCCTTTGTTCCCACAGTTCAGTTATGACTTCCTGCCCCAGAGATCTTCATGGAAACTTGGTGGTGTGTTCTGTGAAATGTCTCTTCCTAAATGAATATTGTCTCGTGCAATCAGTCTCCGTGGTTATAATCATAGCTGAGAGCTGTTCTGCCCGCTTCCCTGTGCCCTGGCATTTGGGGGAAGAAATAAATGCATTGGCTCAAATGGGGCAAAAACTCCTCTTGGGAAAGGGGACCCCACTGCAATGGCACACCCTTGCTCCAGAGCTGGGTACATATTCTCAGGTTTCCTAAGCCTGCACCTAATCTGGAATAAAGCTCAGATGATACTCAAAGGCCATCCAGGGTCACATCAACTAGCAGAAATATACTGTTATTTTCTCAGACTATTGGATTGGGTGTCTGTAAAACCTCCAACTCCTCACAGGGCGCTTCCAATAGCATTTTCCCCAAGGCCCTAAGCTCTGGGCCATGTCCCTGCTGGCTACCTCTGGGCTATACTCGGGCTCTGGGTGGGGGGCATCCAAGGAGTGGTGACTTCACTTACCTCATCTTTTCTTCAGCTTCCTTATTTATGTACTGATTCTTTTCTTTTTAATTCAGCTGACATTATGTGCATTTTTGGCTCAGTTGCTGGTCCTGGTGTTTTAATTAACTTTGATATTACCTAACCCAGTAGCAGGGCAGAGGGGCTTAAAGGGAGGCTTGTAGAAATTCTCAGACTTAGAGTACTGGGGGTATCCAGGGCTTGGGGCTGGCACGTGGGTGGATCACTCCATGTCAGTCCTTGGTGCTTTGTGGAATGCCTGCCCTGCCCTCCTGTTCCAGCCCAAACTTCCTTCCTCACCGTAGAGTTGAGAGTCATTCTCAGGCAGGCAGTGTCCAAAACTCATGGAGACTTCATTATGGCCAGGTGGGGAGTGGAGCGGGCAGAGGAGGACAGCGATGGCTGGCTGCAGCTCTGATGCATCATCAGAAAAAAATGCTTTTTCTGTTAAAAACATTTCCTAAAAGGCCACTGCTATTTGGAGAGGTGCAACCTTTTAGGGTCCAGCTTCAGAAGGCATGGGACCTATCTCCCCACCTGCTCTGAGAATCCCCCTCTGCAGCCTGGGTAGGAGGAATTATGAGGGCTCAGGGACCTCAAGCAGGGGTCACAGATAGCTTCAGCCCATTCACAAGAGTCCCCAGACATTGCATGCGAGGTTTTTTTTTCCCCTCAATTCTGTGCATATGAGCACTTTTCTGAGGAAAGGTTCCATAAATTTTATTACAATCTCACATATTCCAAATCCAGACTTTTATCCACCTTTCTATGACTTTTCATGACTCTATAGACTTTCTTGACTGATACAGGCTGTTGAAATAAATAAATGAATACTTATCACATCAGTTATTTGTCTGTAGAAGTACTGATCATCTCTATAAATTTATTTAGCACTTACAAATCATTTATATCTACTTCTTTGCAAAAAGTAACCAAAGATTCTGAATACTCAGAAATTTTTTAACTGAGGGAATAGTTACACCATTTTAATAATAATGGGGGATGAATTGTAATGGCTTATAAGAACACGTGCTACAGAGGAAACAATCTTGGATTTGGTTATTATCTATAGATTTATGGCATTGTGTTATACTCCCAAGTAAACATGTTATAACTAAGCCCTTTGTTATCAATATAGGTATTTCTCATATGTAAAATTAACTAAAAATAGTATAATTTATTTGCAAAGCACTTGAAGAATTGCATTTATTTATCATAATACAAAATGTTCCCACTTTAGTCTTTAATGCACTAAAAATAATTCCCATAATTTTGTTCCCACTTCGGCATTAAATACATTAAAAAGAATTCACACAATTTACCAGCATTAGCAGATAAGCTAAGCAATTATGTGAAAGCATTGTTGTATATGAAATATACATAGGAAAAAAACAAATTGGACAATAACACTGAAATTGCCTTGGTGTTTTACCCTGTACCCCATCTTGCATAAGTGATGTTTTAAATATTCTTCAACCACAAATTCTTTATTAAATGAATAGAATGGCATTAATATGCATAGGTGAGAGTATGATCTCTTTATAGTTGAAAGCCTTTATATAAAAAAATAAGTGTACGCTACCAAATGCTGCTATAACAGTATGAAAATCTCAGTGATTTAACACAAGTAGAGTTTATATTTTACTCATTTTACATGTCCAAAACGAAAAGGCAGTGTGATAGAGTGGGCATTATGGTTCATATCATGATGATGTCATTTCATGTGGGAGTTTACTGAGTACCAATGTCAGGGAGAAGAAAGTATGGAGATTTTTACTTAATGTTAACTTCCATAGAGGGGAAGTGACACATACCATTTCAATTCGTGCTTTATTAGCTAACCTTTATCACATGGTTCTGCCTTGCTGAGATAGAGCTTGGGATAGTCCTTGTCCCTGTGTCCAGGGGGCTCTAGGCTCCTGTTCTGAGCGAGGAGAGGGGAACTGATTATGAGTCAGTCTTGGGATACTTCCCTTAAAGAATAAAGGAATAATGTGTTCAATATATGGAATCAGACAGTAATTTCTCAAGATTTCCACTAGAATTTCCTTCCAGTTTCTGTGTTCTTTAGCTCCAAGAGCCATATCTTATATGATTTTGTGTCTCCAGTAGCTATAACAATGCCTGACACACAGACATGTAGCAAAAGTTTCTTCAATGATTGATTTGCCAGAACCTACAGAACAGTAATAATCAGAAATGTTTAAAATGAAGTGGTAACTGCACCAAAACCACAAAAAAATCCAAAAAATACTGGATTCATTAAACAGGCAAAACCATGTAATAAGTTAGTTAAAAACAAAATTGTAAAAACTTTGGAATAATGCTAATCCACAAGTTCAACATAATCACCTATTTTTTATTCCTCCTGGTTCTAATAGTTTGTGTGTGGAGACAGGGTTAGTTAAAAGAATTCCAAACACTGGATGTCAAATTGAATTGACACAGTCAACTAAGAAAAGCTATCAAAATCTCACTGATGCTTCACATAAATTCCATCAAACTTGCTGCATCACACAATCTGTGATTTTTTGGTATTCACAAAAATATAACTCTACAGCTGGAGGGAAGTATCCACTCTTGAGGTGGTAGTGGCATGGTACCACTCCCTAATCCTCTGCCCATGGAAGATATTTTGCTATGTTTTTGATGAGCTTATAAATGAGCTGATGTCCATAACAAGAACTTTCTACAAGTACAAGGGTTTACACTGTAAAGCAATTGTGTTATAAACTTTTTATGAATTATGTCATAAAGTCCTTGCAGCATTCTAAAGGGTAAGGTAGGCTGGGCATGTTGGCTCGTGCCTATAATTCTAGCACTCTGGGGGGACAAGGTAGGTGGATTGTTTGAGCTCACAAGTTTGAGAACAGCCTGTGCAAAAGCAAGACCTGGTCTTTATTAAAAATAGAAATTCTGAGACCAAAGTATCACTTGAATCCAAGAGGTTACTGCGAGCTACAATGCCAAGGCACTCTACCCAGGGCAACAGCTTGAGACTCTGTCTCGAATCAATAAATAAATAGTAAGGTAGACAGTAGTCTTTTATACAGGCTTAGAGATAGATGTTAAGTAATGTGTACACTTATGTAGCTAGTCACTGAGTCCCGAAAGGTTTGACTACAAATCCAGTTCTCTTAATCTCTTAGCCATCATGATATCATGTGATTATGATGAAGACCAGTGATGAATATTGAAAGAGGATACTCAGAATCTTTCTGAACACAGTGACACAAACACTTCCAATCAGTGGTGATTGTTAAGGGAGAGTTGATATTTATTTCCCTTCCCTTTCAATACCATTAATTTACGTGACAAATTGCTTTCTAAAGAGATTTTTGTCTAGATTTAAGGTCATAGTGTTGGAACCAGTAATAGGATAATTCAGCAATCCTGATTTAGAAATCTCAAGCTCTAACACCAGATTGTCTACCGAGATCAGAGCTACAGTAAAGGCAGCATCTGAGAAGCCAGGCACACTTGGTTTCTATCTGACAATGGTCCAGCTATGAGGCCAAAGCCTAGGGCATGGGGGATTCAAGCATTTTTAGAAGATACTGTGAACATTTATTCAACATTTTCTCATAATGCATTTAGTCATATATTAGGTATACTACGGAATTTCAGGGAAGGGTTAGTGGCTACTTTAGTTTGATTGCCCTCAACTAGGCTAAATTATGTCTGGTGTCTCAGGTCATTTGACAAGGCTGTTACAGAAAAGGTAAGCTGGAAAGCGATAGAAAAGAAAATGCTAAAGAGGAAGAGAGAAAAAGAAATACCAGGAGAAAAACATTGGGAAAAGGTAAATTATAAAACAGATGTGATGCTTATTATTAGAGAGAGGCTTCATGAAGTCAGTCATCACTATTCTTAGGCTCAAGTTGGTTATTTTTACCTTCAAATTAACACATAGACAAAATATTTCACTTCAGTAGGAAGGCGATGGCTTCTTCATTGCTTGTTGGTGCAAGATCTTTCTCTTTCTTTAATTACTAGTTTTGCATGACCTGGATTTTACCTTTTCCTGCTTAGTTCGCTAGGTCATTGTCTTGGGGGTGCTGAACCCTAGAAGGCAAATTAAGTGCCTACCGTCTCTCTCAGCAAAAGATGTAGTGAGTTTCCTCTTCTGATATTAAGTGCCCTGTCCCGCTCAGAGATGAGAGCTGGCTTTGGATGAAGTGTTTCAGGTTTGCAGAAGCACTCAGACCTTTTGAAGCAAACTCCTTGGGTTTCTAAAACATGATGGCTTACAAGACATAAGGATGCTGCATGCCTTCACAGTAACTTTCCTTACAATTCCTCTTCTGTTCGTGCATTGCATGCATTTCCCTCACTTTGCTAAGGAAACAACAAGAAAGAACGTTTTTCTCTGGCATCTCATTGTGCTAGCAGAACAGAAATGTTGAATGAAAGACGGAAATTAGTGCGGGAAATTCTACATTCTCCTTAAGAGCATTTGACAGAACATCATATTCTGTGTAATTTAAGTAGCTGAATAGAGCAAGCAGAGTTTAATTAAAGGAAAGCTATGAGCTGCAAATCCCAGACAATGATTCTAAAGGGTGCTTAACAATATCTTCACTTAACTCATTTTATTTCTACGGCTCCAATACTATTATTCAGAGTATCTAACATCACAAAGTTAAGAGAGCTGTGGATGTCAGTCTTGGCATGCAACAGCCCAATGTACAAGTTTAAAAACAGACCTCTGTGATCTATTGCTGATAAAGTTTGCAGCTCTTCCTCATATGTCAGATGTGTATTTGTATGTATTCCCATGGAAAGCACACTCTGATCTTTTTAAAAGGCACCCTCTGAGAAATATGACCTTAGTCCAGTGTCTCCCAGTGTAAGATTATTTCCTTTTAGGACTTTTATTTTGGTGGGTTGTGGGAGGCACTCCCTTTCTATATGTGCTAATATGTTCAGTCAAGTCTGAAGGCCTGAGACACATATTGATTTTGACATGATTCACTTTAAAATATCTTCTCTGACGTATAATATACTGATTTTATTGTTTCAGGGCCTCACTCTGTGAGAGAAGTCCTATTTTCTCCACTTATAAGTTTCCTGTGGTGGAGGTTAAACTCCCCTGCCAGTAAGTTGAGAATCACTTATTTTCCTACTATTGGTGGATAAATGAAGAATCTCAAACTAAGGTGCTTGTGGAGATGCTGAGTTACATGAACTTTAATCACACGTATTCTGGAAAAAGGAAAGAACATCATAGAAAATGCCTTCTGATTAAACCCACCACTCAAGTCTGCACTTCTGGAGCAGCAGGAAATGGTATCATAGTCCTCTTTGTTCTGAGTCTGACACTCTTGGTACTTTTCTATGTTTGATAGGACATCTTCCTATTAACTAATGCTGAAATTATGTAATCCTGCCTATTCACACTGCTAATCAAACTCGTACTTTCTGGTTGCTGTAACTGGATCCATGGTTTATCTTCCTGACTTATTTCCTTTCTATTAGCTACATAGAGTTTAGGGTTATGGATTAGAAAATCTATTTTGTCTCCACTCAGTCCTAGGAGGTGCCTCACAGATGAAGGAATGTGTAGATAATTGGCCTCAGCACAAGGTCCACTCCAACAGTCGTCTACTTCCAAGATGGCATAATACAGTCACCATGTGAGCCTCAGGGGTTTAACTTCTGGACAGCTATCTGGGCTTCAGGAAGTTCCTTTGCCTGGACTTACTTCCTTAATGAACTTCTGGTGACTCCAGTGGTGAGGATTATAGGTGTCTAAGGAATTGATGTGGGCTTCGGGGATCCTCTTGCTTATCTTTTCCCTATAAGTAATTTCTTCTGGTTTTTGGCTGATCCTAGTTGGGGAATGGATTGACGGGGGCCAGCTCTTTTCTTCCATTTTCTATGTGGCTATCTCAGTCTCATTTATTTTAATAGGTATGATTTCCTGGAATGTGACCTTTAGAAGAGTTTCTTGGGCTTTTATTATCTTTCTTTTTGTTAAGATAGGTAAGCTAGAGAGGACTGAGGTGCCTAGACTCCTTCACCCAGGTCAGATAAGGCACTGGTTAAGTAGTTTCCCTGAGGGGCCACTCTGTCTATATTTTAATATGTTTATTTTCTACCTCCTCCTGTTAAAATATTTCCCCCATAATCTTCATCATAAGACCTTAATGGGGTTGCTGGAGATAAAACTTATTAGAGTGTTGGACCACTTTTGAGACAGAGCCCTGAAGAACTTTAGTACTTAAGCTAGTTCATGTACTACAGGTAGTCACTGGGTTACAAATGAGATAGGTTCTGTGGGTTAATTCTTAAGTTGTATTTCCATGTAAGTTGAAACAGATACATTTACTGATTACCTATAATTTCCTCTGTTTGTAAGTGTGAGACATACATCTGTTGGATGTTTGTAACTTTGGAAATTACTACAATACCCTCTGTTAGTGTGAATTGTACAGAATTTGGGCGTTTGTAACTTGGGGGGCTGCCTGTGCATCCAGAAATTAGTCAATTACTGTGCCATTTTTCTTACCCCTTATTGACTCCAGGAATTTCTTGTAACAGTAAGCTGTGATTCTCTGTATTTGCCTGCATCTCCACAATTTAGGGCAATGGTTTGCCTTGTGAAGTCAATTATCTGATGAATCTAAGAGTAGCATTCATTTGCAGATTTTTCAGTTTTTCTCTTGCTGGGAAAATAGGAGTGATGACTTCTAAGCGCTTCATTAGTTAGAGTAGAAAATGGAAGACAAATTGACCACTTTATAATTAAGATACAACCTTTTAATCCCTGGTAATATTTCTTTTGCTTAAATCTACTTTGTTTAAAATTAATAATAACATGTTATTTTTTTTTAGATCACTGCAGTATGGCATATATATTTTATGCAGATGATAAGTAAAAGAAGCAGAAGTGGCTGTCATTATATAAGACAAAATAAATTTTAATTCAAAAACTGCTCCTAATGAAATAAGGTCATTATGTAAGGATAAAAGATTCAATTCAACAGTAAGATATAAGACTTGTAAATACATATGCATCCAACAGAAAAGTGCCTAAGTATATAAGACAAATATTGACAGATCCTAATTGACAGCAATATAATAATTGTAGAAAGCTTCAACACTCCACTTTCAATAGTGGATGAAACTTCCAGACAAAAAACCCAATTCCCAAACAGTGTATGTTGATAACACTATAGAGTAAATGGATGTAATAGAGATATACAGAACTTTCCGCTCAG
The DNA here is from genome assembly GCA_963574575.1 of Galagoides demidoff. Classification (NCBI taxonomy): domain Eukaryota; kingdom Metazoa; phylum Chordata; class Mammalia; order Primates; family Galagidae; genus Galagoides; species Galagoides demidoff. The sequence continues at coordinate 38,083 of CAUYQV010001388.1, read as the reverse complement.
CAGCAGCAGCGGAATACATATTCTTTTCAGTCTACATGTAACATTCTCCAGGATAGATCATATTTTAGATTACAAGCCAAAGTGTGACAAATTCGAGATGAACATTACACCAAATCTTTTCTGACTGCAGTACAATGAAACTAGACATCAATAACAGTAAGAAGGTGGGAAAATTCACACATACATGGAAAGTAAACAACATACTCCTGTAACGATTGTTGGATCAAAGAGTAAGTCAAAAGGTAATTTAAAAGAATACCTTGAAACCAACAAAATAAAAAAATAGCTTATGGAATACAGGAAAACCAGTACTAAGAAGGAGGTTTGTAGTGATAAATATCTATACTAAAAGAAGACAATCTCAAACTGTTTATTAACTTTTAATTTCAGATACATCTTTAAAACAAAATAAAAATATTCTATTATTTGGTTTTTAACATATAGAAGTAAACAATATGACAATAAAAACAAAATGAAAGTGGGGAATAGAAAGATACTATTTTAAGCTCCTACATTATATGCAAAATTATATCAGATTAATTGAATGGAGGATGTTATAGCTTACAGTAAATTAAGCATCAAGAAACTAATTAAAAAGAAAAATGTAAACCAAGAAAGTAAGTAAGCTAAAAATACTCTGTGAACTTAATGACAGCTACTATCCATAGTGGAAAGCAAGAAGCCACATGGGTGAAATATAATAGACACTATTGGAAATCACATGACTTCTATGACACTTAAAATGGAAGAGCAAACATGTATCATACATTATGACATTTTTATTAGAAATTGGTTTTACTGAAATGCAAAATAAAAATCAGCCTTTTGTATATGGGCCATATATGTGTGTGTGTATATATGTATGTGTGTATGTATATATGTATATATGTATATACATATATATGTATATATCTAGAAGAAATGCTTGACTATTGACTATTGTATTTTATTTGTCACTGAAAACCCATGGTAGAGAAGAAGAAAATTTTAAATTCTAATTTAGTCAATGACCATTCTGTAACCAATATGAATACTAGAAAAATCAGGACACATTTTTTATGATAATAATAGAAGTAGCACCTGAACATTATTCAAGAAACTACTTTAATCACAGAAATCACTGGTACTTCCTGAAGTTAATTCCATGAAAATTGTGAAACTCATCAAATAATGGCCATTGAATAAATTTATTTACATGCTCTTTGTAGAAATAATAGAAAAACAATCATACTATACGTAATAAAATGTGTTTTCTATTAAGGTATGAAATGTGTATATAAGAGTTTTTGTAGAGAAAGATGGAATAAAGTCTAGTCTTTACACCAGAATGCTGATGTATTCAGTATCTTTTAGTGCCTAAACCTATGATTTCATGGACAAAACATGATGATTTATAAGACTGTGGATAACCTATCAAAATTTCTTAATGCAAATGGTTTGCAAAAGTGTTGCCAAGAACTTGGCCTTTTCCCAAAGTCTAAAGATCTTCACTCATTGGAGAAAAAAACCAATAGCATATCATTAGACATAGTTAAAAGCCACATTTAAATGCTATAATAGAACATGTAGACTATTTTTCAGAGCCAAAAAAAAAAGAGAGACATTAGAATTGAAATCTGTCTTCTGACATCTTCCAAGCTAATATCCAACCTTCCAGCTATTCAGTGTAATGTACTTGTCAGCATCACATCTAATGGTGCAATGATAATAGTTTTTACTGAGACATCTCTCCATTATTTCTGGGTCCTCACTTTATCTTAATATTCCAATCCCTGTGAAAGAGCCATCAGATACTTGCTGCTATTTATCAGCACCCTATAATTGCAAGTTAGTATTTTCTAAATTTAAACAAATAAAGAGTAAGAAGGAAACTGACCATCTAGCTGTCTATCCATAAGTCAGGTACATATTTCTTGATGAAAGAGCCACATCTAGAATCTATAGACATTAAGTGAATGTTCATTTTGCAAGAAGGGAAAATAAATGGTCAAAATGTACCAGTTAAGTGTTATTATGCATGTTATGCATAAAATAGACAAGAGGAAGGAAAGGACAGTAGTCATGACACCAGGTTGAATATTATTTTCAGTAATTCATAAGAAAAATGAAAATAGTTTCAACAAAAATGAGAAAAATTAATCAAATTGAGTCCCCATGTTTTAGGAATTTATAGGAAGTTTGACTTTTTTTGTGACAGGAAGCACAGGATAAAGAGTAAGATTCTACTGACACAGAAAATATTCTGTTTTACCATGATGAGTCTAAGGACTATGAAAATTCAGTAAGAAAATGCCAATGGGAAGTTATTCATATAGCACTGCTGTCCAGGTTTGGGAGTTAGCAAGGAGGTTAAGATTTTGAACTCATCAGAATATTTATGGTAATGAAAGCCTCAGGTATATTAATATAATTTAGGGAATATATGTTGAAGTGAGTGTATGATAGGCATGTGTGAGGAGAAACACATTTAAGAGTAAAGTAGAAGAGAGATATCAAGAGACCATTGTGTCAAAGAAGTCAAGGGAAAAAAGTCAAGAAGAAAGGGTTAAGGAATTACCTGAATATAGTGTGACTGAGCAATAGAGTGACATTGGAACTAAAAGCATCTCTTACATAGAATGGAACAGTGTTCATATATCCTGATTTTGAGCAGTATCATCATGGTGGTCCGAGTGGACTACAGATTTGATTTGGTTGAGGAATGAATGCCAGGTCTGTTAAAAAAAATCATTAAACTCTTGTATCTCTGTGGCATCTTTTATTTCCCCTTTATCATTTTGGATTGAGGTTACTAGAGATTTTACTTTTCTGTGTCTAGTTAGTCTGGCCAAAGGATTATCTACTTTATTCATTTTTTCAAAAGACCAACTTTTTGTTTCATTATTTTTTCTGAATGATTCTTCTGTTTTTGATTTCATTAATCTCTGATTTAATTTTGGATATATCTTTTCTTCTGCTGAGTTTAGGATTGTGTTGTTCTTCTTTTTCCAATTCCATAAGATGTCTTGTGAATTTGTTGATGTGCTCTCTTTCTGTTTTTCATATGTAAGCATCTAAAGTGATAAATTTTCCTCTTAGGATGACTTTTGCCTATCCCACAGGTTTTGGTAACTTGTGTCTTCATTGTTGTTATGATCAAGGAAGTTAACGATTTCCTCTTTTTTCTTTTCCTGCATACAATTGTCATTCAGCATAAGGTTGTTTAATTTCCATGCCTTTGTATGGGGTTGAACGTTTTTGTTGGAGTTGAGTTCTACCTTTAATGCCTCATAGTCTGAGAAGATAATACTACAAGAAACTATATGCCTAGAAATTTTAAAATGTGAAGGAAATGGATCAATATTTGGAATCACACCCTCTCCCTAGACTTAATGAAGAAGAAATAGATCTCCTGAATAGACCTGAAATTCATGACTTCTGAAATTAGATCTCCTGAATAGACATCTCTCTCAATAGACTCCTGAAATTCAGATCTCCTGAATTTTAAGCACTGAGATCAAAGCAACAATAAAAAATCTCCCAACAAAAAATGCCCTGCTCCAGATGGAATCACACCAGAATTTTGTCAAACCTTCAAAGAAGAGCTTATTCCAATACTGGAGAAATTATTGCAAAAAATTGAGGAGGAAGGAATCTTCTCTAACACGTTATACAAAGCAAATATTATTCTGATACCAAATCCAGGAAAAGACCAACTAAAAAGGAGAACTTCAGACCAATTTCACTAATGAATATATCTTCAAAAATTCTCAACAAAATTCCAGCCAAAAGACTACAGCTTCTCATTAAAAAAGTCATATATCAGGATCCAGTAGGTTTTATCCCAGGGATACAAGGCTGGTTTAACATACACGAATCCATAAACATAATTCACTATATCAAAAAGTAGCAAAAATAAAGACCGTATGATCCTTTCGTTAGATGCAGAAAAAGCATTGGAAAAAGATCAGCATCTTTTTTTTTAAATTAAAACCCTTAAGAGTATAAGAAGAGGTGGCACATTTCTTAAACTGATGGAAGCCATCTATGAAAAATCCACAGCTAATGATTTACTGAATGGAGTAAAAATGAAAGCTTTTCCACTTAGAACTGGAACCAGACAGGGTTGTCCTCTATCACCACTACTATTCAACATAGTGCTGTAATTTCTAGCCAATACAATCAGGCAAGAAAAAGAAATAAAGGGCATGCAAATGGAAGCAGAGGAGGTCAAACTTTCCCTCTTTGCGGATAATATGTTCTTATACTTAGAGAACCCCAAAGACTCAAACACTAGACTCCTGGAAGTCATCAAAAAAACACAGTAATGTTTCAGGTTATAAAATCAATGTCCACAAGTCAATAGCCTTTGTATATGCCAGTAACAGCCAGGATAAGAAGCTAATTAAGGACACACTTCCCTTCACAGTAGCTTCAATATACCTGACAAAGAGGTGAAGGACCTCTATAAAGAAAATTACAAAACCTTAAGAAAAGAAATAGCAGAAGATATTAACAAATAGAAGAACATACAATGCTCATGGTTGAAAAAAATAAACATTGTTAAAATGTCTATTCTTCCCAAAGCAATCTACAGATTCCATGCCATCCCCATTAAAATACCAACATCATACTTTAGAGATTGGAAAAAATAATTCTTTATTTTTTATGGAACCAGAAAAAGCTCATATAGCTAGGGAAATTCTTAGCATAAAAACAAAGCCGGGGCATCAGATGGTAAACTTTAGGCTGTACAACAAGGCCATAGTGATCAAAACAGCATGGCATTGGCACAAAAATAGAGCAATAGACATCTGGAACTGAATCCAGACTGAAACTGGACCCACACCTTTCTCCACTCACAAAAATTGATTCAAGATGGATAAAAGGTCTAAATCTAAGGCATGAAACAATAAAAATCTTTGAAGAAGTGTGAGGAAAACACTTGAAGATATCAATTTGGGGAAAGACTTTATGAAGAATACTTCCATGGCAATTTCAACAGCAATAAAAATAGACAAATGATACTTAATTAAACTACCAACATCATACTTTCAATGACTTTTTTAAGTCCCATATTTAAATGGGGCTTAAATAGCTTCTGTAGAGCAAGGAGACAATAAGCAAAGCATATAGACAGCCTATTCAATTGGAAAGGATATTTGCATATTATGAATTAGACAAAAGCTTGATAACTTGAATCTATAGAGAACTCAAATTAATTAACATAAAAGAGCCAACAATCCCTTATATCACTGAGAGATGTAGAGAGATGAATAGAAATTTTTCTAAAGAAGACAGACAAATGTCTAACAAACATATGAGAAAATATTCATCACTCCTAATTATCAGAGATATGCAAATCAAAACCACGCTGAGATATCACCTAACCCCAGTGAAATGGCCTAATCACAAAAAATCTCAAAACTGCAGATGCTGATGTGGATGTGGAGAGAAGGAACCACTTTTACATTGTTGGTGAGACTGAAAACTAATATAACTTTTTTGCAAAGAAGTATGGAGAATCCTAAAAGAACTCAAACTAGACCTCTCATTTGATCCTGCAATCCCATTACTGGGACTATTCCCAGAAGAAAAAAATTTCCTTTTATCATAATGACATTTGAACTAGACTGTTTATCACAGCTTAATTTACAATTGCCAAAATGTGGAAATGGCCTAAATGCCCAGAAACCTAGGAATGGATTAACAAGATGCAGTATATGTATACCATGGAATACTATTCAGCCATTAAAAAGATGGAGACTTTACATCTTTTTATTAAACTGGATGGAAGTGGAACACATTATTCTTAGTAAAGCATCACAAGAATGGAGAAGCAAGAATCCTATGTACTAAATTCTGATATCAGGACAATTGATGACCTAGTACACAGTAGGGGGTAAGGAAAAGGGGGCGCAGGGAAAGGAACATATGGAGGGAGTGGGGGTGTCCCAAGGTTTGCCACACCTCTTATGGATGGGTCACAATTATAAGAGGGACTTTACCTAACAAATGCAATAAGTGTAACCTGGTTCTTTTTACCTTCAATGACTCCTCAACAATAAAAAAAAAAAAATCAGTAAGTATAGACTACTTTTTAGAAGAGAAGATTATGCATAATGAGTGGAAGAATTAGGATTGATAGTGGCAATGAGATCAAGAGAAAATGAAAAAGGTGAAAATTCAGAACGTCTAGTTGTTGATGGGAAAAATTCAGGAAAATAGAAAAGGTTGAAACACAAGATTGATAAAAGTTGGGAGTATGTGGACTCCCAAACACAATTTGAGTAACATTACTTATATTGGCAGAGGCATCCCTTACCCTTTCTAACTGGAGAGAGTGAAGAAAAAAAAATGTGTATGGATGTAGGTAGGTTTTGAGGAGGTACAATTGTCTGCTTAGAATCATATGAAATATATTTTTGATACAGGGAGCTTCAGGAAATTAGGGAAGATTTGTGGTAGTCATTGTAGGGAAAGGGTGAGGAAGCTAGTTATAGAACCTTAGTGGGTCTACTACTTAGTGTTTTAGCCCAATTTGAGTCTGGTAATTGCTATTTTTAGGGTATTATCATTGGCCAAGTTTTGTTCCTTTTTCTAGTTTTATTGCAAGAGCAAAGAAGGTGAAATTTAAGCTTACCCAAGATTAAGATATTACCCCATTTATGTAGGTAGAATAGATACATAGTTGAAAGGATAAACCATAAAAACTCTATTAGGTAAAGTAAAAGCTCAGAATTGAGAAGAAATTGTATGGAGGACTAAGAACCTAATACCATCCACATATACCCAACTGACCTTTGACAAATCAGGCAACAATATATACTGAGGAAAAAAAAAACACACTATTAAATAAATGGTGCTGGTAAAATTGGATTGCCACATGGTAAGAACAAAACAAGATCCGTATCTTTACTCACAAAAAAAAAAATAATTCACTACGAATAAAAACTTAAGAATTCTGGAAGGAAATGTTAGAAAAACTCTTCTGAATATTAGCCCAGGCAAAGAATTTATGAAGAAGACACCAATGACAATCACAGAAACAACAAAATTAAATAAGTGAGATTAAATTTAAAAACTCTGTACAGTTACAGAAATAATGAACAGAGCAAATAGACAACTGACAGAATGGAAGAAAATATTAATAAGTATGCATCTGTTAATGGACTAATAACCAGAATCTAGAAAGAGCACAAGTCATTCAGTAAGAAGAAATCAAACAGCCCCATCAAAGAGTGAGAAAAAGACATGAACAGAAGGTTTTCAGAAGATAGCCAAATGGCTAAGAAACACAGCAAAAATGCTCAATATCACTAGTCATCTGGGAAATGCAAATTAAAACTAGAGTGAAATATTACCTTATACCTGTAAGAGTGACTTTTATGAAAAAGTCCGAAAACAAGTCCTGACATGGATGCAGAGAGAAAGGAGCACTCATACACTAAAAACTAGCACACCCTCTTTGGAAAGTAGCATGAAGATACTTCAAAGAACTAAAAGAAGGCCTACCATTTAATCCAGCTATCCCTGTACTGGGTGTTTTCCAGAGGAAAATAAGTCATGATGTTTAATGGAGTACAATTCACAATCACAAGGATGTGGAACCAACACGGTGCCTATCAATTCGTGAATAGATTAACAAAATGTTGTATGTGTGTACCATGGACTATCACTCAGCCACAAAAAGGGATGACTTAATGCCTTTTCCAAAAATTTGGATAGAACTGGAGACCATTATTCTAACGAATGGAAAAACAAACACTACATGCACTCACTGTTATGTTAGAATTAACCAATAAGCACACATGTGCATAGAGGGAAAGAAAATTCAATACAAATCAAGCAGGGTAGAGTACTGATGGATTTATCTCAATTTTGAGAAGAATAAGATGGGTGAAACTCCACCTAACGGGTACAATGAACACTATCTAGGTGACAGGCGCACTTACAATTATGACTCAAGCAGTATTAAAGCAATCCATGTAACAAAAATTATTTGTATCCCCATAATAGTTTGAAATGTAAGGTAAAGAATTTGAAGCCTTTATAAGTTCAAAAAAACATAGTAGAAAGAAATAAACATACAACTAAGCTGAAATTTAATATCAAAAACTGTAATCACTTAGAAGTGTAATATGTCTGAATGATAACCCTGCTGTGTGATTACATAATTTGGGTTAAGTAAGCTGTCAAAGGAATAAATTGGATATGAAGAAAATGAGAGACAAGAATGTTAAATAGTTTATCTACATGGACATAAAAATTGAATGGCATGATTGTAAGGCTTGGAATAAATAGAAGGCCTGTGGTCCATGTCTCTTTCCTCTGAATGACCATGGAAGAAGATTTGTGACTAGAAGATGGGTGGATACAGTGACAAGAAGTGGGAGAAGATGATCTAGTTGGAAGGAATTACTCCCACCCCCAAGATAAAAAACAGAAACAGGACTTTAAGGGTTTTTTAAAATTTATTAATTTTTTAGGGATAATGTTTCACTCTGTCACGCAGAGTAGGGCACGATGGTGTGATACTCACTATAATTTTGAACTCCTTGGGCTCAAGCAATTCTTCCATGCCCAGTTTTCTTTTCTTTTTCTTTTTAGAGATGGGGTCTTGCTATGTTGCTCAGGCTTGTCATGAACTCCTCACCTGACACTACCTTCGAGTCTTGGCCTCCAAAATTGCTGGAACTATGGGTGTGACCTCATTATATTTGCTTAGGATATTTTTAAAAAGTAGAAGGTGGAGTAATAATGTTCTGAAAGCAGAATTTTGAAGCTAGTGGGACATCAATCTTGATTCTGAAATCTGAAAGGTAAAAGGATGTGGAATTATGAACGGATTCTACCTACAGGAAGAAGAGTGTGCCTGTGGCATAATCGAATATAGATTGTGGCAGAAATGAATGTTTAGTGAGTCGGGAATTTGAGTTGATAACTTTAGAAATGGAACATATCCTGGTGATGGCAATATTTGGGTTATTCCCTTAATAGTGAGTGGATGGCTAAAGGAAGAGAATATTTTTGTAAAACAAGTAGGTTAAGGAACTGGGAAACTAAGATGTTGAGCATACTCTTGATAGAGGGGAGATCTTTTTCAGGAAGTTGGAAAAATTTAGAATAGATAAGAATAGAGTGAAGCAGGTCAGCAGATGTCAGTAATGAGGTGGTAGGATCTGAGGTGGAACTGGATAAACTGGATGGCATGAGTCTTAAAAAGCCGAAAGTATTTTATATCATCATGGGATGAAGAAAAGCATCTTTTATACTAATGAGAAACTAGTATAATGCTGGTATCATTTTCCTGCTCCGAAATAGGTATGGATGAGCCTCTACTTGAAAAGGGATATGCCAACTCCAAGGAAAAAACAGGTTGTACGTAAGAGTTTGTGGAGGAAATTATGATTAACGAGCTAGTAGAAGTAACAGAGGAACTGGTAAAAGGATGTGTGATGAATAGTTATTTTCTCTGTACTCCAAAACTACATATATGTGTGTGTGTGTATCTCCCTAACCCTAACCCATAGATATACAAATGTAGATTTCAATCTCCACTTGGATGTAACAAAATCAAATTAAGATAAATCCATAAAATATTTAGCTAATTATCTCACCTCCATAATTCCACCATGCCTAAATTATATCTTCCTTCCATGGCTGTCTCTACCTATCCTCATCTTTCATCCGGACTTTTATAACAGCCCTCTGGTTTATCCTTACTCAGATTACTCTTCCCCAAAATCTCTTCTTCACTTGCTAGTCAGTGTGGAAATTTTCAAAATTTTAATTGAAAATTCCTGCTCTCTGGGTGGCACCTGTGGCTCAAAGGAGTAGGGCGCTGGCCCCATAAGCTGGAGGTGGTGGGTTCAAACCCAGCCCTGGCCAAAAACTGCAAAAAAAGAAAATTACCGCTCTCATAGTAGAATACAATGGTGTACTCTTTGTTATTATACAAAAGCTGATCTTGTCTACCTTTAATTATCTTCTGTGCTTCATTTAAACTTTGGCTTGCTCTGCATCTTGGACAAACTGGCCTTGTTTGGGTCAATTAAATATGCCATATTCCTCTTACGGTAAGTTTTCTGTTACCGCAGTTTTGCTGTTCCGCAATGCTATCCCTTCTTCTTCTCTTTCTGTTTTGGTACCTAGACTGAGTCCTAATTAAACATCAGAGACTGATTCACTTAGGTTACTGTGTCAACATTTCTCAGAAACTGGACATGAAAGGGAAACAACAAAGTCACTTGAAGAAAACTTCGGAAGATACATTCATTGTTTACATATAAGAGATGGCGTGGCAGGTCCTTGGGGGAAATGTTAAGCTTGCAGTTAGTGGACCGAGATAGCTCTGTATCCATTGGGGAAAAAACTCAAAATGAACTCCTCTTTCAAACAACATATACATATAAGCATTTTAGGTGTTAAAAACTGTTTACATATTTTCTTTTAGGAGTATAGATGAATACTTTCATGAGTGTAAGTTAGGTGAGTATTTGTTAAATAGTATAATAAATATACTAAATCTAAAAGAGAAAATTAGCAAAATTTTGACTTCATTAAAATTAAGAACTTCCCTTCATTAAGAATGGAAGTGAAATGGCAAACCACAGATTTGGTGGTAGGTACAATGCATGTATTGGGCAAAAGACACATATTCAGAATAATATATGAAAATGTATAAAAGTCAGTAAGAGATACTAATAACTCAATAAAGATGGACAGAATACTTGAACAGGCAATTGACAAAAATAATATACAAATGGTAAGCACACTTATTAAAATATTCTCCAATTATTGTTCATTGGAAAAATGCAAATCAAAACCACAATGAAGTACTACGATAAAACCGCTAGAATTACCAAAATTAAAGTAACAATGGTAAGAGTTGTAAGAATATAGAATAACTGGAAGTCTCATACATTGCTAGTGGAAACGCTGAATGATAGAGCCACCTTAGAAAATAGTTTGGCAGTAAATATGACACCTATATTATGATCCAGTGATATTCGGAATATACGCTCAAGACCAATGATTGTATGGCTCCTAAAGTACACCAACATATCCATGGTAGCTTTCTTCATATAGCAGTAAACTGGAAAAAATCCAAACATCCATCAACAGTAGAATGGGTAAGTAGTGTTACATTCACACAATGAAAAGCTGCAACAGAATTATGAATGGATTACTGCTACATATAGCAACATGGATGAGACTCACAAATATAAATAAAGTTAAGCCAAAAATCCAGACACAAAATAACAAATTGTATAACAGTTATGCAAACAAACTCAAGTTTATGGTGATAAGCAAAACTATATATGGTGGTAAATGTCAGAATGCTGGTTGTTTGTGCATGAGCCCAGAAGAGATCATACTGACTGGGAAAGGGCGTGAGGAAATCTTCTAAGGTGCTAAAAATTCTCTATTTCTTGATATCCTGGTGTTTACATGGGCATATAAATTGAAAAATGTAATCAAGCTATACATTAAGATTTGTACACTTCACTATGTGTATGTTATACGTCAAAAAAGGTTAAAACATTCTCAAGAGCTTGTACCCATGCATTAATAGAATTCTCTTAGAAAAAAAGCATAAACCTAGGGGTCTTGTCAATCTTATTCACAAAATGAATATGTGAATGAATGAATGAAAAGATAATTTGAAATCAGAATCAAGAGAGAAGCATCTCAGGATATGATATCAAGAGGATTTAATAGGAGGTGTCCCTGAGGTTGTTTGCAAAATTCAAAGCATATTAGAATCTTGGGGGAACATTTCTTTGCCATATCCCCCCCAATTTCATTTGTTAGGCATAAGATTAGGTCCCAGAAATCTAAAGTTTTTATAAGCATCTCAAATGACTCAGATGTGGGAAGGTTTACACACTGAGAATGATTTTTTTTTAAAACTTTTTTATATTGTAAAAGGAATCTAAAGAATTTGTAAAGAAAAAACTGGGATGGACAGGCTTTTAGATAGAGCACTCCTTTCTTTGCAGATCTTCATTCGTAACCTGCCCATGATCTTCAGAGATAAGCCCTGGTAGTGGAAGGATTTGGGGGTTATAGTGACTATTAGCAGAAGGGCAAGCACAAAATAATTGAGGCCACCACACAAAAGGATGGGCCATAGAAGGTGGCTATTTGAAAAAACTTGAGTTACTGGATTGCCATGAGTGTTAATGCAGGGCGATTTATTCGAGTTATCCATTGAGTTACCCAAGCATACTTTCTCACTACTTCACTTGTATTTAATCTTTGTTTTTAGCTGTAACATTTATTATTCAGTGAATGAACAAATGTTAGAGTTTCATGGAGACCAGAATTCAGGAAGAAGTGAAATATTGAACCTAAGTTTCAAGGCACAGTGTATAGATAGCACAATACACGCATACATAGAAATAATGAGGTAAGATAATCTTGGAAAACTGGGAAACTCTGAAGCTTGTATAGCCCATATATAGATACCTACAGTAATTATCCTATTAACAAAGATCATCTTTGCGTATTTTGGCAAGAACACTTATAAAGATGCAGAATTATGATAGAGGCCAAATTTTCGTTTGTTAGACTGTGGCACTGAGCATAATAACCAGCTCAGGACAAAATGTTTATTTCCTATGAGTGATTAATTAGGCATTACACAACTGTGTGTTGTCAGTATCAAGTGTTTTCTGTCATCAGATTTCAAAAGGACTTTTTATCTTGTTTCTGCATGGGAATAAGGAAATTCAATAACCATGAATATTTCAAAATGCTTATAATTAAAACTTTATGTGCTTGGCACAAAAACACGTTTCAAAGATTGAGCCAATTGTTTTCTGATTCTGCTGTCAGTCTGCACCCGTGCATGCTAACAGCTGGCTCATAAACACTGCATGGCATTGCTTCTCAGATACCATGGAAGTAATAAAATCTCTTTTCTATAGCATCATTAATATTCAAGGCGAAGAGTCAAATACCCATGTGGTGTTTTCTATTATGTTTTTTTTTACTGGGGACAAAGTGAGGCTACCTGAAGATGGAGATGGACATTTTTATCAAGTCAGGCCATGAGAATAGAGGCTAGCCTACTAATGCTCAAGAGCAGCGTTACGGTCTTCTCACCACCTTGTGAATCTGGAAGACCAAGACGTGAAGATTCCTTGGAGATGTGGTGGGTGTTCATGTGTAAATATCAGGTAGGACGGTCATGAGCAATAATAGTGGTTTCTGCATCCAACAAACGAATGATGGAGGTTGTATGCTGAACTCAGTAGAGTCAAACAAAGTCAGGGTAAATAGTTCCAAACTGTCTCCAACAGAAAAGTCCTGCCTCATCAGGAATTTGAACCCTAGACCCCAAAGGGCAGAGAAAATAAGAAAATCAATGAAAAAGTAATACAAATGTAGATCTAGAATATACCTTGAGGCTTCTCTTAGGTAGAATGCGAACACCCATGATGCTCTTTATGACTTTGTAAAAGGGCATCTTTAAATTATTCAAAGGAGGCAATTGGAATAGACAGGGGTCACTTTCCTTCAGTCACAGGGTATAAAGAAAGACTAGATTCAGAGGTAACTATCAAAGTCCCCTGTTAGAAGCTTGCATCTCTATTTACAGAAATCCACTAAATTATTGTGTCTTTTTATTCAAAATGTTTACCACAGAGAGTAGGAAATCTAGTGAGCTTCATCTATTTCATACTCAATATGTTCAAGAAACACAGGCCTAAGTTCTTATAATTATCATTAAGCAGATGGGAAAACTAATTCTTGGGAGGAAGTGGGAGCAATGGGACCCTCTCCATTCCTCCCTATGCCTTACAGATCTGTGACTTTGGCTGGATTTTTTTGCTTTCTCTGAGCCTTCCTCTATGATCTCATGGATTTTACTCCCATTGTTGAGCAAACAATTTAAAAGTATTTATTTTCTATCCAGGTGTCTGTTGTTTACAAAGTTCCATATAGAGAGTAGCCTTAATTAAATAATTCCAATATCATGAGAGACCTATTTAATTTACAGTGTGATACACAGTTCCTTTATTATTTTTTCTGCCACGTATTTTCTGTAGGGAGTGAAGGTTAAGGGTAAAGTGTAACAGTTTATGCAATTTTCTCTAATTCTTAGTATAGTAAAGTTGAGGTATACACTGATTTAGCAGCAAATCGATTTTCATAATTATGCTAAATACTCTGCTACTTTTGTACAACTAAAGTGTCAAGCCTTGATTTTCCCAGCTGTACTCAGCCACAGGTACTATTTCATCAAGCTGTGGGCTGAGTGCAACCCAGGTAATAGGCCAAAATTACAATATTGATTGAAACTGGCAGAATCTTAGGATCCCTAGTCACATAAGTGGGTGGAATCTGGAACTGCCCTTGCTGTTCTAAACACCTAAATACCTGCCTCGCTATAAACACTAAATATCGGCTGGAGTTCCTCTATAAATGTTTTAATCTCTATTTGGAGCAATGCTCAAAAACCCCTTTCCATTTGGATGTGGCCCTAATTCTCTACCCAGGTTTGCCAATCCCTCATCCGTTAGCTGAACCCTGTCTTCTACTCCCAGGTGATGGCTTAGGACCTGGGCCAAACAAGACATAATACCCAGGACTAACATTGCCTTCTATTCACATCAGAATATCTACTGAAGGATCATGTTCTTGTACTCCACTTTATTAGTTAGGGTTCCCCAGAGGGACAGAACCAATATATAAAATAAATGTGTATACATTACTTATATAGGTACACACACAGAAAGGGAATTTATTAGGGAGAATTGGCTCACGTGATCACAAAGGCAAAGTCCCACAATAGGCCATCTGCAAGGTGGAGAATGTGAGGAGCTGGTTGAGTAGTTCTCAGGGAACATGGTAGTGTGGCTCAGTCCATGTCTGAAAGCCTAAAATCAAGGAAGCCAAGAATGTGGCCCAAAGACTGAAGGTGAAGGTCTGAGAACCCTTAGGAAGTGTAAGTCCCGGAGTCCAAAGGTCAAATAATCTGAGTCTGATGTTCAGGAACAGGAGATGAAAAAGGTTGAGAGAGAGAGAGAGAGAGAGAGAGAGAAGTTTAATGCTTCCCTTTTCTCACCTGCTTTGTTCTAGCAGTGCTCACAGCCTACTGCCTGGTGCCTACCCAGATTGCGGGGAGGTCTTTCTTTCTCAGTCCCTGGTGTCTCAGGCATCAGTCTCCTCTGAAAATACACTCACAGACACGCCAGAAACAGTGCTTCACTAGGCATCTAGGTACCCTCAATCCAGTCAAGTTAAAACCTAATATTAGCTATCACTCCTACAATTATATTAAAAGCATCGTCAATGTTATCATTGGCTGACATTGCCCCTGATGTTATAACATTCATGGAATATTATATCCCTCAGATCCCAGCATTAAAGTTGGATTAAGGCCTCAAATTCTAACTCAGATAATTTACAGCAGATTCTTTCATTAAGCATGTTAGGCAGTTAGAATATGTCTTAGGGATCAGAGACCCTTTATAAGATAAGCCCAGTGATTTCAGGGAAAATTAAAATCAGAAGGAAGGAAAGGAAGTTTCTTTCTTGAATACACCAAGAAGACAAAGATAGTATTTTCACCAGGGTGAAAAGTAGGGATAAGCCCAAAGAAGCTGAAGGTTTGCCGTTCCATAACTTTCCCAGCACCACTTAGTTGCTCCACCTTATAGGTTTAGCCGCACTCACTTTATGAGTTCCTAGTAAACTAATCTGGTGGACTGTCAGGAGTTTGCATCTGTAGTTGGGTAGTATCTGTAGTTAGTGCTGCTGTCTTCAGCCTGATACCTTGAATCACGTCTCGGTTCTCTAAGTGTTCAGTGCTTTAGTTATTCCCTCCATTTTCCTTCTTTTATATCCAGCCCGTATCACAGTATGTTTTTTGTTTGTTTGTTTTCTTAATTTTACTCTGAATTCTCAAAGTTCAACATCCTAACACACTTCCTCAAAACCCTGATGCTCTACTATTTCATAATCTCATGCTACCCTACTTCCCCGAAGAGTTTAATCTAGTTTACTTTATGAATAGTTCTCAAGCAGATGGACACCTCCCTCCCTCAGAATTCATGCTGCTGTCACTGGTATGATTCTTAGCAACATGACATCTGAAAATGCCTACTGCCATGTCCCATCCATCATATCAGGCTTTATTGACTATCAACACTGATTACTCTGGACTGGGTTAATTATACCCCTTGAATATATCATGATTTAGATGCTATATCAGTAGCTGGGCCTTTAGCCAAATTCATCTCAATTCTGGTCCGAGTTTCACCAGCCAGATTCAAATTCATCTTTCTTTTCTTCCCATTGGCCTATAATTTTTCATACCTGGGATCTGTTTACACCAAATATTCTCTTGCCAAGATAGAATAGTCTCTGGATGTAAGAGACATACTATCTGTGCCATGGAAATCCCTTTCTCGTATTATCTTTAAAGTACACAGTCCAAAAATCTAGAAGTTTGCCAGTAAATATATTTTGGCTCCACTTGTAAAGTATTTCAGTGTTCTTATTCTTTTTTTTTTTTTAAAAAATGATACTAAATAAGGTTTATCTCCCCTCTCACTGTAGGCTTTACCACTCCATATAGTCTTATAGCTGGTCTGCCTTGTTCACTTAGCATAACTTCCAGGACATTAAGGCATTTAATTTTGTGATGAAGCCCAGCTTAAAGTGATATTAAATTAAGAGAACAAAATCTAAACTAAGGCCCCGAAGAAAGATCAATTACAAAATGAAAAGTATTAAGCTTTATTGTTTATACATTTTACTAGTATCTGTGATGGCAAATTGGCTTCATATAATACAGCATACTGGCAATAATATATTAAACATTTCATGGAATTAGGAAACTATGCATTTGAGATAGAAAAATCTATAAAAGTGGATAGATGCTTAGGAAAACGTACAAGAAGAATTACGGGATAATTTTTTGGGAGTAAAATAATCAAAGTGGATGATTCTGTTCAGGACATATAATTTAAAAAACTAAGTTGATCAAAACAAATTTAATTTCTATGAATAATTGAAAGTCAAAGGAGTAGTTTGAAGACTTTGCTGGTCATATGTAATATTGCTTTTCTTTTATGGGAAATTTATTCTTTACATTTCAAGTCTTTGAAATAAATTCTGCATTTATAAAAATGATATATAAGATGTACCAAACTAAAAGTATTCACTCATCTGCAAACATGTTTCTGCTATTCCTCATTCTAAATATTTTAGTCCAATTTTTCCTTATATTTCATGCATCTATCATATTCTGACAATCTCACCTCTCCATGTATGTTTCAAATCCTAAACTGATTTATTTCTCTCCATTCGTACTATGACCACCCAGTTTAGGTCATCATCTCTCCCCTGAATGGCTGAAACAAGCCTAAATTTTTCTTGTGTCCACCCTCTTGATCTCCTTCTTCCTCTACATAGCAACTGATTTTTTTTTAATTAAAATAAGTCTTGAAAATCCCTGTTCAGATACTCTAAAACATTTCATATCTTATATGTTAACTTTTTTCCTTGACATTATTTTAGGTACCCTTTGAAAACTAGACACAATCATTCTTCCACCCTGGTTGTGGACTTCTCTCTCCTGCTCTTCATGTCACTTAACCCTTTCTGTTTTCTATTCTCCATCACTCATAATATTTCACCTTTTCTTTTAGGCCCAAATATAATCTGTTCCTTTTACCTTCAATGTTCTTCCTGCTGTTGTAGTCAGTACACTCGTAGTCAGAATGTAAAGTTTTTCATAACTCATTTAGTAATAATATCTCTATTCCCTTATTGATACTTTTCCATTTATATAGTGCCCAACATGGAACCAGTGTGATGCAAAAAGCTGGTGATCCCAAGATGACCTAAGAAGCCTTCCTGCAAAGAATTTATGAACTACTGGGGAAAATAGGTGGTATAACCTATGACTCAATATAACAGAGTAGTTTCTTATGAAAGGAATATGAAAAAAATATGGGAATTAAGGAGTCAAAGAGAAACAACAGAGTCAAACTGGCAAGAACAGAAAACCCCTCTTTGGGGTGGAGGTTCTCTATAATTGCATGCATTACTTCGTGTTACACTTGTGTGTGTGTGCACATGTGCACATATACTCCCACATATGATGCATGTGCCTACCCAACGGTAAAAGAAACGCCACAATCTGTCAATGTTGTACTGAAACTGATATGTAGTTATGGAAACTGGTTTCCCCAAGATGATACTGAGGCAAAATTGGAAGTTTTCCGACTTGATGTATCTATTGACAGACTATGTGGGCTTAAACATTGGTTCATTAATAGCTGTACAACCTTTCACAAAATACGCAACCCTACCAAGCCTCAGAGTCAAAGTCACTGTTGAAGAAAAGAAAATGATGGTACCTATCTCACTGAGTTGCCATGAGTGTTCTAACACAATGCAGGTAAACAATAAGTATTCTATAATCTTAGCTATTATTCTTGTTTTGTTGGTAATGTTTTTATAGTTACTATTAGCAAAGACAACCACTCATAGTTTTAAATCCTTCTATTCAGAATTTGAGTTGTGTTTGATCTAGAATGCACTCTTGTCTCAGCCAGGATATGAGAAGTATTGACTTTGTGGGTTTTGGATCATTGGCTAGAGTTCTTGCAAGTGTATCACTAAATCATAATTAAGAAAACCATGTAGATTAATTGATGCTACCAAGCTTTTTAGGTTCAGTAAAGTAAGCTTATCTAAAGCCAATGTTTAAAATTTTAAACATAGTTTCAAGTTTGAATATTATTTAGAATGTAAACTAGCAGGCCTACCTTAGCTGCCTGCTTTAATTTTAACCTATAATAGGCCCAGAAAAATATATAGACAGAGAAGGAAGTCTAAAAGGAAGAAGATAGGGAGAGGAGGTAGAAAGAAGGTATTGAGACAGAGGGATGCGGTGAGAGCAAGGGAAGAAAAAAGCACAAAAGAAAGCAAACAAAACTCTGAAGAGCAAAAATAATTAAATATAATTGATATGACAAAATGCAGTATAAACCAGTGGAAAGTCATATATTTTGAGTAGCGCTTGTATCCAAAGTACTTAACCAGTAAGGGTGGAGGAACTGACTAGTCAGAACAGGCGTGCTCTCTATATATTCCCATTATGACTCTATCAGCCCACCAGGAGACTTTACCTGAGGCCACATTTCAATTCAAATGCATATTCCACCTTGTAAATAGCCAAAGGAAGAACAAAATTCGCCTTCTTGGAGAATCAATTTTACTCATTTTTTTTAATGGTGAAGACATTTTAAACTAATAGAAACATGGCTTATTATGAATAAATGCCAAGTTTGTAATTATTTCTAGCCTAAAATCTGGGACTTCAAAAGGATATGGAGCTCCTATTGCCAAATAATTCTAAATTCCCTAGTCTCTCTAGAGGATGTATTCATCTTTCCAAACTTACGGGATAATTTGAGAATTATGTTTTAGCTTTCTGGGGAAGAAGTTTATTAAGCCTACAATACTTGAGTCTAACAGGGAAGGGTAGAAGCTTCCTTTCTCTATTTGTGCTAGTGTTATATGCTCTATTCCATACCAGATTGTAAGACTTATATAAACCTTAAGTTTTAAACAAAGGAGAGCTTAGGATGCTAGGCAAGAGAGTTCCTAGATGAGGAAAATGTGCTAGGAGAAAGGAGGACATAGTGAGATTTGTCATTTGCTGTAGTAATTATTCACTGTATATGGGCTGCCCCAAGAAGGAGAGATGATTTGGGGCAAGGTGGATCTCTTCATCTGAGGCAATCCCCATTGAGAGCGTACAATGTTGCCAACACTACCTGAATTTGGAGGAATAAATCCCTCACTTTTGGAAGTGGAATCTGAGTGGATAGTCACAACATTCACTGTAGGAGAATTCTACTCACTATTGGAGAATGCTAGCCACATTGGGGCATTATCCAGATCAGATTTCCAGAAATTCATTTTCACAAGTGAAATGAAATGGGCTTTGTATGCAGATTTGTTGCTTCTGGGGCTCTCAAATCTCTGATGCCCCACTGTGAAGGAGTCATGGTTGGGAGTTTTAACCTCATTTTTTTTCCCTCTGGGATATTAAACTGACATTCATCCAGGAAATATATATTGAATATTTAGAATGTTCCAAGAATTGCTGTAGTCTCTTGGGATGCAGTAAAGAGGAAGGCAGGCAAGGTTCTTGCCCTCCTGGAACTTACAGACCAAATTTGGTAAATATTAGCTCTTCCTCCTGAGAACTAAACAGAAGTAAAACCAGACATCCAGTGCTCCCTTTTCACCACATCCAAGCCAACATCTGTAAGTTTTGGGATTTTGTTATGTGGGCTACTCTTACCGGAGTTAGATGATATCTCAGAGTGTTTTTTATTTATTTATTTTTTATTTTTTTAATTAAGTCATATAGATCATGAATACATTTATGCCTTTGTGGGACTGAATGTGTTGATTATTTGTACAAATTGGAGTGCTTACACCCTACTAATTAACATAGCTTTCACCTCATTTACTTAATCACAATGTTAAGAGATTTGTGTTTAATAATTGATAGATTTAACTTCAATAGAGGGAGGGTTAATGGTGGGACCTCACCTATGAAGCATATTTCAAAGTGGTTTTGATTTGCATTTCTCTGATGATTAACAATGATGAACATATTTTCATGTGTCTGTAGACCATGTGCCTGTCTTCTGCAGAGAAACTTCTGTTCATCTTGCCCACAATGAAATGGGATCATTTGTTCTTTTCTTATTAATAAGTTTGAGTTCTCTGCGGATTCTGGTTATCAGACTTTTGTCAGAAACATAACCTGCAAATATCCTGTCCCATTCTGAGGGCTGTCTACTATCAAGTATAGAACATAATATCTTAACACAATAATCAAGTAAATGAGGTGAAAGCTATGTTAATTAGTTTGATGTAAGCACTCCAAATTATATACAAAAATCGATACACTGTACCACACAAATGCATAAATGTATTCATGATCTATGTGTATATCTTTTAATAAAAGGAAAAAAATAAAACCAGACATACAGAAATGGATAACTCCATAAATATTATTTGAAGATTTGTGAAACTGTATTTTAATATAACATTGAACTCAGCACAAAGACTGAATGGATAATGATTAGGGCGGACCATTTGACTTGTTCTTTTTCTTCACACATTTATTAGCTATAATACTTTGGAATAGTTACGTTGATTCTCTGTGCCTCAGTTTTCCCATCTATGTGTAGTGGATGGTAGGAATTCTTGCACTGTTAGTTCTATTCTGTTAAAACCTAAATTATATGCTTGAAAGAAAATAAATATACATTTTTATTTTCAATCTCCTAATAAATAACATTTTCTTCTCTGTGTCCTTAAGCTACCCATATCATGGCCACATTATGATGTGACTTTTTACCTATATTTGGGTGGCTTTTGTCAAGACTTAATTCAAATTAGTATCTGTATTAGTAGACACCTAGGATGAGAAGGTGAAATCTAGCATTTTCCTGGCCAGGATGGGAATTCCCAATTACCTCAATAATGGAGCTAATTGAAGCTTAGGAGCTCCCGGGCATAAACTTTAAAATTGAATAATTAAAATTCAATCATTTTCCTGTCAAATACATTAAGAAAGGCTGTACATAACTGAAAGAAATAGTAACCAAGCTGTGGGCATGCACAGGGCTATTGGATCAACATTTTAGGCTTAATTAACCACTCAATTCTTGTTTTTCTATGCACATTGGTTGTTCTGAGTCACTGGATTGGGCTTGCCACTCAAAAAAAATGGTCAAGTCACAGTCAATAAATTGTTATTTTCCCCTATGTTTCCAAAACTAGCTATTTTGGAAACGTAGCTTCAGAGACATTTATTACAACTGAAAAGGAAATGAAAAATAATAGCAATTGCCAATTATTGAACTCTTATCATGTGCTAGTCTCTATAGATGATCAATCTTATAAGATAGGTCTTATTAGTACCTAATATTAATTGAGGAAAGTCAGATAAAAAGTGGTGAAATAACTTTCCCAAGATCCCAACAACTACCAAATGATGGACTCAGGATTGGAGAATAGAACTAACTGACTGAAGCTCATGTTTTTCTTTGGTGACTAAATGTCTTTCACTGGAAGCCAGTTCTGCACCAATTATTATACCTCTTCATACCATATAAGTTGTCAATAGCTTATAAGGTACTCACTTGCCATTGTGGGTGTGTTTAATGTCTGAATATGTTTGTCATTTGATAGATGCACACATAGGGTGAATTAAAACAATAACCACAACATCCATCACTAATATTTATTTATTATCTACAATATTTCAGTCTTATTTATACCCTATATACATAAATTATTTAATCCCTACCATAACACTTCAAAGAATGCATTACTAGCATCTCTATTTTATAGATGGAAAAACTGAGGCACAGTAAAGCTAAGTAGTACTCATTTCAAAATAGGGATGAGGAATCCTGCCTATGCCCTGCTTTAGCACGACCTGGAAGCTGAGAAAGATTTTGACATGGTTAAAGAGTTAAAGAGTTGACCAAAAAAAAAGTCAAGCTGTACTTCCATTCTCTTAATCTTATTTGCCATTCATATTCTGAATTCTCTTTCTGATATTTCAGTGCTTTGTTTATGAATGGCATCTTCTGTTGTATGTCCTTTGTCATTCTTTGGGGGAGTTGATCTACTCTGATTATTCATGTTGCCAGAGTTTTTCTGTTGCTTCCGCCCCATGATTATTTTTCGCAGTTTGGCTAGTAGTGAAGCTCGTAAGGTGAGCTTGGATTGAGGGCTCCAGGAATTGTAGTTGACCAGTCCTTTACTAAAGAGCTGGGCCTGGTGACTATGATTTTCCCCTAGAGCTTTACAAAGGTTCCTTTTAGTCCTGTGGCCTGAGACCCTGGGGACCTGGTTTGTGTGATTGAGCTAGATGGCTCTGTCTTGTATTCAGCCAGCCTCAATACCATCCTAGTGAATTGGCAACTTTGAGCTGAAATCTCAGCTGGGGAGAGGTACAAGCAAGTAAGACACCTGACCCCCACCAGCAATAACTGAAAGAGGAAAATCAATCCCTCCCACTATAATGCAACTAGGACTCAACATTGGAGGGCCCTGGGTGACCAGCTCAAGTCAAGAGTTCCAAACCAATTGTCAGGGTCAGCGCAATCACTCATCGAGTAGGAGAGTTCAAAAGATCTCCAGCATCCAGACCACAGGGGTCCACTTGCAGTTCAAGTGTGACTTGCTCCAGTGCTCAGTGGAGCCAGAAAGGCCTGCCCACCACAAGAATTAGTCCGGGGGTTTGGAACTGTTTTCCCTACCTTGCACCTCAGCCATGCCTAGTCACTGGTAACCCCACAGGGCTGTGACCCAGTTCCCTCCCATGCACAATTACACCAGGGATTTGGAGTCAAAGGGGAGTCTATGCCTCCATGGCCAGGCCACCACGCTGTAACCTGCAGGCATAAGGAGCTCAAGCCTGATTCCCTCTGGCATTCATTGGAAACTGGGGAGAATTCTACCCACATCTGTTCCCAGCCAGGGTTACCTTTGCAGTGGCGATTCTCTCCCTCAGAGACCACACCTCTGGGCTGGCCACTCTCCTCCTCTAGAACCCCTGTGGGGTGAGGTCTGGCTCCCTCTGGTGGTCAACAGAATTAGGGAGGTGACTCTCCCAAACTTGACTCCCACAGGGAGTCTGCCTGCTGAGGGTCCTTGATTCGCCCCCACAGTCAGGTGTGGCACTGCATCAGTTGGTGGTGGTGCCAGGGCTGGGGGTGGGTTCCCCCATGGGTCAGAGGTGTGTTTGCCAGCAGTGGGAGGCTCGGCCCCTTGGGGATCAGAGTTGCAGCCACCACTGGTAGGAAGTGTGGCTGCCACTGCTGGGAAGTGCTGCTGCCCGGGGTCAGAGATGCAGCGGCAGCTGTTGGGAGGGACACCACTGCAGGTCGGGGTGTGGCCATCCCAGTTGTGGGAGCCTCGCTACCAGTCGATCCTGCAGCTGTTGGTGGGTCCCTGCGCTCTGCACTTTAGCAGCACAGGGCAAGTCCTCCTCCCCTTCGGACTCCCTGCTTTTACTAGAGTCACAGTTGACACCACCAGACACTCCAGGTTCTTCAGGGGATAGGCTTCCAGACCACCAGGGGAGGGGGAGAGGGTGGACTGGGAGTTCAGGAAGGCAAGGAAAATATTTGTTCAACTTTTATTCTGGGCAAGAGACTGCCCTGGCTTACAGCCTTCAGGCACTCTCTCCCGTGTGGTGAAATAAGAGATCTTCTGTTCACGGCTTCCTTGTAGAGAACACACCATGAGCCACCCTCTTATGGGGGAATGGACTCTCATCCTCTTTGGGATGGATTTTGTACCTGAAATTTGCTTCCTTGGAGTCCCAGCTTGCCTCAGCAGGGATGAGGTGAACTTATCAATCTTCTCTCTCAGCTCAGCTCCTCACCTTCAGCTTTATTGGGTTGGTTCTGGCTACTATTTCTCCCTCTGGATGGGAGCTTCTGTTGAAAGCTAGGTCCACTCGGCCA
This sequence comes from Galagoides demidoff, assembly GCA_963574575.1. Classification (NCBI taxonomy): domain Eukaryota; kingdom Metazoa; phylum Chordata; class Mammalia; order Primates; family Galagidae; genus Galagoides; species Galagoides demidoff. The sequence goes on along the minus strand of CAUYQV010001388.1, from coordinate 13,565 downwards.
TCTTGCCTCCTCCCCCCTCTGAAGCTTGGTTTTTAGAGGCATGAACACAGACAAACAACTTCAGTACACCATAATGCAGTTGAAAGGATGGGAGGTGGAGAAATCTGGGAATGTTTATCACAGTTTAATGACCTCTGGAAAACCACCCCTGATTTTGCCCTCAAAAAACTGCCAATATGTTCAGAGACCAAGAAAACATAGAAGGACACAGTGGTCTACAAAAGGCAATATTTAAATGAGCCCAGAATCATCTTTTCCCCTTTTAAAAAATATTTATAATTCAGGTTTAATAACAAGCCAGTGATGTTCCACATATTCCTAAAATAGACACAGATTGCCTACTGAAAGTTATCTTTTGAAAGAACTGGAAATGTTTGAAAGATGAGATTTTGATTTTTGAGACTATACTTCCCATGTTGTAAAGAATCAAGGCACAGGAACACTGAGTACTTTCAGGAATAGAATCAAAAGTACAGATACATTTAAATTCTTTTTCCTATAGAATTAACAGGAAAATTTTTGTTTTAGTCATAGGACTTTTCTAAGGGCTTTCACGGCCGGATGAGGAATTTTGTTAGCTGATAGAGTATTAGCCTAATGATTCTTATTTATGGTTTCCTATTATTATCCACAGGTGTATGTAAGCATAATGAACTACCTTCAGATAACTGAGAACACGTTAGAGTCTCCTTTGGGCACCCCTTCTGTAAGCTCATAGGGTATCTTTTACTTCCCCTGTCAGAACGATTGCCTGGCTACATTATATGTACTTTCCTGTTATCTTTTTTTAGCAACATGTTACCAGCATTTCTGGCACAGAGAATGTCCAATGAATCGATAGTGGAATGAGCAAGTCTCCAGTCATCCTGCAGTGTGTCATGAACTTTTTCAAAAACAAATTAGCAAGCTGGTTTGAGGATTTTGAAGTTGAGTAAGTAAAAAGTCGTCATTATACAAAGGGGGGAGTTTTAGAAATCACTTAAAAAAGCCAAGTATGTCAGAAATAGAGTTTCCTTTTCTTCTCTTTACTTTCTTACCATTTATTCACTCATTACTTCAAGCCATTTATAGCCTGGCAGACAGATATTGAAGAAATATTTGAAATACAGCATGATGAATATAATGACAGAGGAATTTGTGACAACTGTAGCATTATGGCTCAGGAGGATGTTACCTAGAGTAGGAGGTCAGGACAGCTTTTGTCATAGTCTATTTGGGCTGCTATAACTTAAATACATTAACCTGGGATATTTATAAGGAACAGAAATGTATTTCTGACAATTCTTGCGGCTAGGAAGGCCAATATCAAGGTGCCAAGACATTTGGATCATTTTGCATGTGTGTCTGGGTACATGGATGCATGTGAGTGTGTGTTGCCCATGTTTACTCATTTCTTTGAGCATGTGAATGAATGTTGTTCATATTCATCCTTCTGAGAACAGGTGTTTAAATGTTGGATACGTATGGAATCACATTTCAGTGCATTTCAATGCACAATTGAGACACAGAGCTTTAGAAAGGAAGAGAACTAACATCTTTTGCATTGCTCAGAAAACTCATTAACAATCACATCATAAATTGTTATCGAGGCAGAAAAAAAATCCTAGAAATTTTAAAAGTGTCACCGCGTCTTGAGTAGCAGTTTAGAAAGAATCACTCTATTGGAGCACTATTCTTTTTGAACTAAGAGAGGCTTATGAATGTTATTCAAAGACCCCTTATCTGATAGAAAACGGAATTCATTAAGTAAGCACACATGATCTAAGTGGTCAAACAAGCAATGGAATACAGAAGCTGACGTCAAGAAACAGGAATAATTGAATTAGAAAATGTGGCACATTTAAGAACCAAATAAATTTAGGGTATCATAATTATTACTATTATTTCAGTTCCTTAAAAACACCAAACTGTTTTCTGTTCAGGGACAACTGTTCCTCTGTCCAGCTCCTGCATTTAGTTTCTCTATCAGCTTACATGGCTCTTACTCTAGACAAAGTTCTCCCTGACACTTAATTCTGAGCTATTCAATGTTCCTTCTACATTTTATTTCCCCTAGAAATTAAAATTACAATTTTAATTTAGCTTCATAAATATGGTTAATATCTTTTTCTTTCACTAGATTGTAAGGTTCAGTTGTATAGAAATTATGGATGTCTGGCTGACTATTATGTACTCAACACCTAACACCACAGTGCTTGGCATATAGCAAGCACTCAATCAATTTTAAAGAATGAATAGATGTATGAATATATAAATGAAACCAACGATTTAATGAATAAGTAGGAAGATGGTTTCCGGGAAAATTTCTGAGATTGGAACTATTCTTGATTGCCCATGTCTTTTATGATGTTGGAACTTAAGAGATACTGCTATATTTAACAATCCATGAATAAATATACAGTTTTTCTTTTCAGGGTGATGAAAATGTCCTGAAAATAGATAGTGTTAAGTTCTACATGAATGGTAACGTACAACTTTTTGAATATACTGAAAACCACTGAATTGTGTACTTTTAAATGGCAAATTTTGTGTTACATGAGCTGTATTTCATTATTAATGTTTAAGTCCTTGCAGGGGACTGAGGCTTCTGAGTGTCCTTCCACATCAGTCATGTGGAAGTGATCTGAAGTTACAGAATTACATACTCACTAGAAAATGGTTGCGGATTTTCAACATGTATACCAAAAAGTAACATGGAGTCAATTTTACTAAAAAATGAGGAATTTGCTTTAGTGGGATGACACCGTGGCTCTCGGATTTACAACAGCCCGGTTGAGACTTTCCAGAATCTCTACAGTTGTGTGATATTTCTGAGAACCTCAATGCGATCATTTCTAACTAAACTCCCATGATACAAAAAGGCACATGAAGGAAATGAGGTCATAAAAGATTCAAGGGTCGTTTTACTGCCTGTCTCTCTAACTCCTCCCCTTTTCTACCAGAAACCAATTTTGCAAGCAGGGAATCCTTGGTATACTGAAATTTCTGCTCCTGCTCCTTCCATCCTGCCCTCAGGAGTATTTGCCGCTATGATATTTCCTTTTGCCTAATTGGCTTTTCTCATTGCCACTCAGTCTGATTGTTGAGTGTTTTTTAAGGTAAAAGACTTTCAAACAAGGCAAGCTCAGCTAGAGGCTTTGCTTGGCTATGGGAAGTTGCAGTACTGATTTTAAACCTTTACTCTTTTCTCAAGTACCTTAGTACAAGCCAACAGCCCCAAAGCCACATTTCGGGGTCTGAGGAGGAGAACCAAGAACACAGGTTGCACTTACATGTATAAAGAAAGGCCTAGCAGTCTTTTGGAAAGCAAGAGACATTTGGCTACCAAGAAAGAACTGAATATCAGGATTATAGCACAAAGCTTCATCCGACTCTGAACCTTTAGGAGGAAGAGAATTGTCTTTCTTTACTCTATCTACCAATACTAACACTGACTTCTATACCTGTATATTTGTTGATTAGTGAAAACTATTATTATTATTATTCTAAGCAATGCACAGTTCTCTGGTTGGTTATTACTTTTCAACAGCTTTGAACAGTTACCTCTGTTAACTGAAAACTATATTTCCCATCATCACCAGCATTTAGATAAATCATTCAACATTTTTTTTTCATGCAAATATGCAAGGAGACAACACAACAATGGTTAAAAACCCAAATAAGACCATAATGAGATTTTCTCAAGCCTGTGTGACGTCTTAAACTATTTCCTGTCTTTCAAGATTCTTAAATTATTTGTAAGTTATTTTCTTTCTTTGCAGCATATGGTAATCCTAATTTAATGTCACTTTAGTCATATTCTTGGGGTTTTAACGTACTAATTTACAAGAAGTTTCTCCACGAAATAAAACACATGGAGTTCATTATCACAGTTTTGTTTTTATTGGCTTTAAAAAAATCATAAGTAAGCAAGAAACAAAGAATAACAATACCGATTCTTTCCAGTAGTATATAGCCCTAAAAATAGCTATGTAAAATGCAATTCATATTACATCACACCCCCTTTTCAAAGAAATGGAAGTCAATATGTTTCAGAAGAAAGGCTGCAATCCATAGCATGGAAACAGGGTCCTCCTTCCTGTGGCCTGAGCCAATCCTCTGGCTTCTTTTCTTGCAACCTCCATTGACTTTTGTGTGCCATCCCCCAGCTGCATAGGGAAGTAATCATATATGTTCCCTTATGGTTTGGCATGTCTTCTGCAGGTGGTGAATTCATACTCTTCAGGGAAGACCAAGCTCCAATATGACTTTCCCTGTGAATTTTTTCAGAACCCTCCATCTCGCTGTTCAGTTTTGAATTATGACCTTCAACAAGGTGGGCATTTTGAAGGGAGAATGACTCATTACAGGAGCTAGCAGTTGTGGGTTTAGATATTGCCCTCACATTCTCAGTAGCAATGAAAGATTAGCCACATTTTTTGCGCAAGGGCAGGAGTCACATTCCTGTGCTTATTTTTATTTATTTTTTCCTATAGCTAACACAAGCCTCTTTCAGAATAGCCATTTCTTATTAATTTGTCAAATGAAAGAAATAATAGATATTCATTATGACAACCATCCTTTTTATTTAGAGCTAACTTCTTTGCTGACATTTTCATAACAGTTATTTTTCTTATTAGATACATACCACATAATTAATGTAAAATATTTTTAAGATAAAGGAAAATAGTAAAGAAACCTATAATACCACCTACAGAGATAAAAATATGTCACGTTAAGATGTCTATTCTTTCTTATTTTTTCTCAGTATAGATAAAGGTTTTTATCAATTGTGCAGGTTTTGTCAAAGAAAGAACTTTTGGTTTTGTTGATTTTTCTTCATTGTATTTCTACTCTGTATTAAGTTTCAGTGATTCTTTACTTGTCTCATAAGGTAAATCTCTTGGTTTTATTTTTTTGAGATCTTTCTTCTTTTTAATGTAGATATTTACAGCTATAAATTTCCCTGTAAGCCCTGTTTTAGATACATCCAATAAGTTTAGTTATATTGTGTTTTCATTTAAGTTAATCTGAAAATATTTACTATTTCTAGTTTGATATCTTCTTTGACCAAAGGTATTGGTGAATGTACTTTTTAATTTCCATGTATAACAATCATCAACATTTCTTTTTATTTCTAATTCTACTTTATTGTGATCTGAGAATATACTGTGGATGATTTACAACTTTTGAATGTACTGAAGCTTATTACATACTTTAGCGTATGGTGTACCATGCATGGAGAATTTTCCACATGCGCTTGAGAATGTGTATTCTGCTACTGTTTGAAGTATTGTTCTATGTAAGTCTAACACAGCTAGTTGGTTGCAGTGGTACTCACAGTGTGATAGATCCCTAGATGGTGGGCTTCAGTCCTGGGGGAACCAGACTGAGATTGAGGTAGTAAATTTGCCATCAAGGCCGCGTGGTTTCAGGTTCTGGCTCTGATAGTGAAGAGTGGTGTGTTTTCCTGCTCCATAATAATGCTCAGGCATGAGAAAAGTGGATATGGTCTGAGAATTGTTTCTGTCCTTCAGTGGTACAAATGCCCCCAGATTCCCAGCTCTGACTCTGGCTCAGCTGCAGCAGAGCTGGTGCAGGCAGCTCAGTATGCTGTGTGTAAGGTTACTAGATGGGGTGTGGCCTGGGGCTGAAGTACTCCTTGCCAAAGAGACACGCAGTTTGCAGCTCACGGAAAGGAATTCTAGCCTCATCCTTCCTTGGAGGAGGCAGTAGCTTTTGTCTTTGGGGCACACTAAAGTGCTTGTTACTTGTTTTTAGAAGGAAAGGCATGAGCCCTAAGCTCCATGGAAGTCTAGGTGTAAGAGGGACTCTGTGTGTCACAGGGCAGCTACTCCCAAGATCCCTGTCTTAATTGTCACCTAGGACCTTCCTGCCCAGCCTTGAGTGGAATCAGCCAATCTGAATGTGATACTCTGAGTGTGCACTCTGCCAGAGGAGGAGCAAACACTCACATGTGCCCTGGCTTTGGTCCCCTGTGGAACACTTGCCAGTCCCAAGTGGAATTAGCCTTTCACTTCCCTGATCGTGACAGGCACTCTGACTGAGGCAGGCAAGCAGCTCCCAGGTGTGCTGGCTTATAGATCTCCGGTGGAACACTCACCACTTCAAAGCAGAAACAGCCTTTCATCTATGAACACCTCTTTGTCACTGGGAAGGAGGGGAAAAGGAAGTGATGGGCCCTAATGGCCGGGAACGTCTCCACTCGGAGACATGTACACAGTTTCGTGTCAGGACCCAGTGGCTCTCTGGTGTAGGAGAGTGTGTATTCTGCCTTCTTCTGTCTTAAAATACACTTGCTGCCCTCCCCAGTCACCTTGGGAAAGCTGCCCTGCATGGACCAGAACTCCCGGAATCCTGCTACTCTCCTGTGTTTCTCCGTTTCGTTGCGGTTGTCATGTTGGAGGGTTTTTCATGTTGAATCCAGTGACAGGAGGCTGAGGGGCTTTACCTTCCCTGGCTAGATAGAGGCATCCAGCATGAACACACACAATATGGCAGCAGTTACCTCAGCTTGGGTCAGTGGTGAGAAGTGACCCTTCAGGGGCCTACAGCCTGCTGCTCTGTTCCCAAGAAACTCTCAGTTCAACAATGGCAGGGAGGCGCCTGTGGCTCAAGGAGTAGGGCACTGGCCCAGCTAAAAACTGCAAAAAAAAAAAAAACAAAAACCAAAAAACAATGTCAGTAGCACCTGGATTTGTCAGGGCAGGCGGGTCTCTAACAGATTGGGAGCTGGCAGGTTGCTACTGTTGTGAAGAGAGCAAAAGGATACTCTCTTATTTTTTCTTTTTATTCAGATTAAGATGAAGGTACAAATGATTAGGTTATATTGTTTGTCTTTGTAAAGTAAAGTTCAATTTGTAGTTGACTCATTCATCCAAGGGAGGTGGGCTGGTGACTGGTAAGCTCTCACCTGATGGGCGCATGGTGAGGGTGTACAGGATACACTCTAATTACCCTTTATGCCGGGCTTAGGGTTGATCTCCACTTAAAGTTTGCTCCTTTGTCTTCAGCTCCACCATTTCTTCCCAGAGAATCATTAGTAAGGAAAGGGTCTGTCTCCTTTCATCTCCCTGAGTATTTCACTTTCCCTAAGTATTTCACCTGGGCTGTGCTTTCTCACCTGAACCTTCTTCCTCTATTCGAGATAATCTGGTGAACAATGTCTCTAGTTGGCCACTTTTCCCTTCTGTTGGTTTTGATTATTGTTGATTTTACTGTGTTTCATTATTATAGTAACATCAATGGTAATAGTTGTACATAACTGGCTATATTTCTTGCTAGCATACTTTGGCCCACTATCTCTCATGCTATGTGTCACAAATTTATAAAGGCAGCTAAATGAGTAGATATTTGAAACAGGGTAGGTGACATTAAGGAGTTAGCTTTCTAGAAGGCTCTGAGGATGAAGGGCACGCACATGAGGAAATGATTGGGGCTTCCTTCTGTGTATATCTGCGTATTTCATATTGCTTCATGATTTTAAATATACTGGTGCATCAGAGTATGGAACTGTTCATCCAGTCTGGATTAAAAGGACAAAGAACCATGAAAAGTAAAAGGAGATGAGATTGAGGATGGAGTGTTTCGGAAATTCTTAATGTTATACCATTTTCTGTTGGCATAATGAATGGCAATGCTAACTGGCAAGGACACTTAATGAGAGTGACTTTTTCCACTCTGTGAGATGGGGCAGGTCACATCTCCTTTCAGTCTGTACATCTTCAATATAAAAATATCAGAAATCCCTAGGATTAAATGTTCTGTGTAAATACCCTTGTAGAATGGGATCCTCCTGTTTTGACTTTCCTTCTCTCCTTTTCTAATTTTCTTCTGTGTGGCAAGTTCTTACATATTCCTTAATACACAGCTAAAATGTGAGCTCCTTTTAATATTTTTCCAATATCCCAAGAAACAATGAGCTTATATGAACCTCTTCATTCTCGTGTACCTACCTCTAGTATTATAAAATAATATACTATATTCATTTTCATAAGGTTATCTCTCCCTTCAAATTGAGTCTTATGATGGCAATTATTTAACCACATTTGGCTCTGTATACTAATTGCATATTAAAGTACCTGGTGCAGAATAGGCATTAATTAAATGTCGTAAGTGTTGGTTGAAAAGGTAGTATTAAGCTCATCTTCTGTGGAACACTGGCTATGGGAGTATGCCCATTATATGCTAAAGAATCTGCCTTGTACTGAATGGAGAGGTCTACAAGACAGATGGTAATGTAAATTCTTTTCTAATACCCATTTGGAAGGAATGAGCAGGAAAAAAGATACAGGGAGATGTTCTCTTAATGTTAAAAGTAAGTGTGCATGGAGGCTGTAATAGAGACTGCATTTTTCCAAAGCAGTTAGTGCCTTCTTGTCATTAAGATACACCCTCAGACTTTAAGAAATAAACAATTTATGCAAATAGCTCTCATTGGATGCAGCAGACATTGTGCATAAAAATCCCTGTGTTTTATGTAACTAGATGCAACCTCAAAGTATATTGACTAAAATTAGCTACCGAATTTACTTAATTTATTCTTTTAGCTTTCCCTTTATTGATTTTAGAAATGTTTTAACAGATGAGTCAAATCCGCTATTATTTCAAACTAAATTGTCTTTCGTAACTCATATTGTTTGGCCCTATACAGGCCCCAACAAGCACAGCATTCCAAATATTCATCAAGTGTACATAAAAAAATCTACTACCAGAAAAATCATTTCATAGATTTAAGTTTCCATGCGTATATCAAGAAAAGTTTGATTGAAATCTGTGAAGAATATCGGCTTTAGATAATTCATTGAGAAAATGCTTACTTCCTGGCTTTTTAATAGAACACATTTTCTCCCCTCCTCTCTCTCTCTCTCTCTCTCTCTCTGTTTATTCCAGCACCTTGTGAATCTTAATGGCCCAGTGTTATTATTCAGAAGCAGACATATAATATCAGGCTATTTGACAGGTAAATACATAAACAACAATGGATAAAAAGGAAGACATAGCACTGAGAGAATGAATTTTAAGCTCCATTGAGTTCAACTGTCTTGAGACCATCCGTGAACATTAATGCACAGTTAAGATCTCTCTCATGAATTTTTTCCCATTTAACCTCTCCAAAGAGGCAGGAGTAGAGACCAGCTGTGTTCACACAGTGCTCAAATGTTTGTTCAAGGACATAAGAATACTTATGTTTCAGTTACTTCACTACTTCGATTTGGGTACAGAATGAATTCACTAAAATTTAGTTTGGTGGAGAACCCAAGGTATGAATCTGATACAGGTTTCTTGATCAAAAAATAGAATTAATTAATTCATTTCTTGGGCAACTCTATTTGCTCTAGGTCATAATTTATGGAGATATTTGGTTCAGATTCTCCTTCTCCATAGCCTCTAGTTTATGTTGGAATCTGCCAGTAGGCATAGGCTGGTGAGAGCAGATGAACCAGGTTGAGCTGGCTGGCTTAAGTCAAAATAACTCAGGGCACCTCTCCTCCCTTATCCTCTCAACCCATCATAGTGATCTCTATACAGGGAGGCAGATGGACTTAAGTGGTGTAATCTATGTGAATGGCATAATATGTGCCTCAGGACCTTAACATTAACTCAGAGGTGATACATTTCAGCAAAATAAGAACAATATTAGAACTGAAGAGTTCTGAGGCTTAGGCTTAAGTGGGGCAACCCCCCACCATCCATCCAGAAGTATAAAACTGAAAGGTATCACATAAGTTGTAAATTTAGTCATTTGTGCTATTTACTTGAGGCTTCAAAGAAAATTCACAGGCTGTGTGGTTTTCCTAAGTGCTTTTAACAAGCGTACATACATTATAAAGGATGGTTTAAAACACCCCTGAAGGCACTTAATGAACAAGGAAACTTCATTAGATATTAATGTTCAAGAATAATCCTCTTTGCCTCAACATTCTGCCTTTCAGGCCTACTGGTGTAGCAATGACTGTGAGATGGCTCTCAGGGGCTCGATCCCTGGGCCCTACTTCCCTGGTTTTCCTGAGCTCAGTCCTTTGAAACCTAATTGGAGGCAGTAACAGCTGCCAGACCTATGCATTCTTTGTACCAAAGTTTGTTGCCTGCAGTGTCCAGAGGGGTGACCACCATGGCCTGTGGTACACAGGGTCTACCAAAGCCATACCTGGGGTGGCCAAAGAAAATATAGGCAGTCCCTGGGTAACAAATAAGGTAGGTACTGTAGATGTATTCTTAAGTTGAATTTGTATGTAAGTTGGAACAGGCAAATTTACCTGTTACCTGTAATAGCCTCTGATTGTAATTGTGAGTCATATGTCAGTCAGATGTTTGTAACTCAGGGACTACCTGTAGTGATAGAATGTGGAGAGCAGAGCCCATAATGTCAAGTGACACTGGGTAATGCACGCAGAGGTCATACAGACACTAGTATCGCCTCCTTTAAAATGATTCTACTCCTGTGCACATGCACTCTGGGCCTGTGGAGGCAGTGGCAGATTTAATTGTCACTTTAATAATCTTGGGGGTTGGCTCGGCGCCTGTGGCTCAGTCGGCTGAGGCGCCAGCCACATACACCTAAGGTGGCGGGTTTGAATCCCCAGCCCGGGCCCGCCAAACAACAATGATGGCTGCAACCAAGAAAAATGGCTAGGCGTTGTGGCGGGCGCCTGTGGTCCCAGCTACTTGGGAGGCAGAGACAGGAGATTCGCTTGAGCCCAGGAGTTGGAGGTTGCTATGAGCTGTGAAGCCATGGCACTCTACCCAGGGGGATAGCTTGAGGCTCGGTCTCAAAAAAAATAATAATAATAATCTTGGGGGTTATATTTTCGTTGTCTTGGAGATGAACTCCTGACTTCAGTTGACAGAGTTAATCCATACTAATTTCCTAATCAAAAGGTCACTTGGCCTTACTCTTAGTGTTCTCGTGTTTTATAATATAGACTGAGAACTTTACAGATATTTAAGTTCTGCTTCACTTTGGCTTAACAATTTTATCTTTTTTTTTTTTTTCCTTTGGGGTGGGACTGGGTTTGAACCTGCCACCTCTGGTATGTGGAACCGGCACCCTACTCCTTTGTGCCACAGGCAACGCCCAACAATTTTATTTTTAAGTCATTTCTCTCTTCTCATATTATCCATAAGAAGTTAGGAGGAACCAAACTACACTGTCAATACTTTGCTTCAAAATAACTTCAGCTAAATATCCAACTTTATAGCTAGCAGTGTCTACCTTCCACAGAACACCAGAACACGAACACAGTGTAGCCAAGTTCTTTGCCACTTTATAGCAAGAATAGCCTTCCTTTCAGTCTCCAATAACATGTTTCTCATTTCTGTCTGAGAAATCAGAATAGCTTTTATTTTACTATTCAAATTTCTACCAATATTCTTTTCAGAATTACTTAGTTATTCTCTGAGAAGGTTAAGTATTTCCTTATAGTTCTTCTCTTTTTGTTCTCAGACCTTATGAGAATTACCCTTAAAGGTCCATTCATGGCAGTGTAGGCTCTTTTATCATGTACCTAAAAACTCTTTCAGCCTCTACCTGTTAACCAGATCCAAAGCTACTTCCGTACTTTTAGATATTTTGTGTAGCAGCAGCCTTTTTCTTAGTAATAATTTCTTATTTCTCAGTCCATTTAGGTTTCGATGTATAACAGAACACCATAGTCTGGATGTCTTACAAGCAGCATAAATTTATTTCTCACAGTTCTGCAGGCTGGAAAGTCAAAGATCAAGGTACCAGAACATCGAGTGTCTGATGAGGGCCTGCTTCCTTCTTCATAGATGATAGGCTTCTTCCTATGTTTTCACATGGCAGAAAGGACAAAAGATCTTTTTGTACTCTTCTTAATAAGGACACTAATCCCATTCATGGGGTATTTATCCTCAAATCCTAATCATTCCCAAAGGTCCCACCTCTAAATGTCATCACATTAGGCATTAGGCTTTAAGATATGAATATGAAGAGGACGCAAACATGTTTTCTGTAGCACTTGGTAAAACTGATTTTTAGTCAAATGTAGTAATACATATCAAACACCTCATCATCATTATTACCGAGTTAATATATATTGATTGCATTATATTGGGAAATGTGGGGAAGAAAAAGTTAAAAATAACTTATATGCAACCCATATTGAATAAATTGCTATCACTGTTGATGTTTGTTCCTTTCTGATGCATTGTTGTATATACTTGAGATCATTGTGAACACACAATTTTGTATTCTTCAATTTAATTTAATGTTATGATATTTTTTAGGACATTAGAAATATTTTGTAATATTTTAATGGTTACAGTCTTATGTTATTAATTTGTTTATTCAATACTTGGTTCTTTAGGTCCTTTCTGTTTTTTCTGTTGCTCTTATATATACTTAGTGAAAATATTTATGCAAAACTATTTCATTGCATTTTAGGGTGTTTCCCTAGGCCACTTCCCAGAGGTAAAACTACTGACTCAAAGATTATGAACATTTCAAATAGCCATTCACTCTTTCAAATTGTCCACAGAAAGTTTAAACTACTTAAATCATCAACCAGGTAATTATGAGACAATATCTGTCTGATAGCAATTTTGCCCTTAAAATTTCAAATTTCATTAAGAAAATCACTATTTCATTTTGCATTTCTTGGAGCATTTTATAAGCCTTTTATTATTCATAATGTAAAACATTTTCAGAGGGGCTTTTAGAATAATAAAATGCCACATAAACATCATTTATTCTCATTTGAAGCAATTTCTTATCACTTTTTTGATGTTATCTCTGGGCTCTGAGGTACTTGGCCGTGCACTTGGACTTGTCTGTGGCTAAACGACACCACTATTATACCAGGAATCTCAGAATTCTGTGATTCCTCAAGCCTTATAATAAGCCTAGAATTAATTTGTGTTGGATTTTTTTTTTTACATCATTACTGATCGATGAGACCATATACTTTGACCCTACCAGACTTCTCCAAGGTCCATACTTGACTTTGACACTCACCCCCCTGAAGGGTCATTCCAAAAATAATATAAAGTAGCCACTACTGAACCAATTAAATTCTGTGACAAAATTGGAGATATTACTTGTTCAATTCTGTAATGGCTAAGGGAAAAATGAAATCAGTAAAAGGGAGCTCACTTAACAGCCTTATTTTCCATGGGAAACATTATCATGTTTAATTTTGATAAAATGAATTATTTGAATATTGTAAACATAACTTTCTGTTTAATTTTTTTTATTAAATCATAACTGTGTACACTAATGCATTTATGGAGTGCAGTGTGCTAATTTGATATACAATGTGGAAAGCTTACATCAAACTCTTTAATGTAACCATTACCTCACTTACTTATTTGTTGTGGTAAGACATTTATACTGTATTCTTAATAGTTTTAAAATGTACCATTTGGGTTAGAATGTTCTTCTTTTTCCACTTGTTTGAGATGACCCATTAAATTGTTAACTTCCTCTCTTTCTGTTTTCATGATTAAGGCTTCCAATGGTATAAATTTCCATTTTACGATTGCCTTTGCAGTATCCTGCAGGTTTTGATAATTTGTGTCTTCATTGTCATTTTGTTCTAAAAATT